>CM029018.1:55167541-55317541 GCA_016801055.1 Panax notoginseng | reverse complement strand
ATAATAATAATAATAATAATAAATAATAATAATAATATTATTATTATTATTATTATTATTATTATTATTATTATTATTATTATTATTATTGTTATTATTAATCATTATTAATATTAGTATTATTATTACTATTACTATTATTATTATTATAATTATAATAATTATTATTACAATAATTATAATAGTACTAATAATAAAAAAACCTGGCCTAGCCCGGCCCGCGGGCTTTTTAAAAAATAAAATAAAATAATGCTTTCTTACAGAATTGAACTCTAGACATTCCACTCTCTTTAAACAAATGTTTAACCAACTAATCTATAGGATTTTTTATTATAGAATCACTTACCCGACACTAAAATACTAAAACTACTAATTACATATTTACATCAAATACTAAAAATACTAAAATACTAAAAAAAAATCAAATTAAAAAATACTAAAATTCAAAAAAATATTAAAATACTAAAATACTAAAATTCAAATTATTTTGTTAATTAATCAAAACAACAAAAATTCAAATTACATCATTAAAATACTAAAATCATAACATATTTACATCATAACATAACATATTATCATATTTACATGAAATGTTATCCCAAAAATGAAATATTATCCCAAAAAATCTCTCTAGATAATAATGTGTAAATTTTGTATTTGATTTTGGGGTAACTTAATTCGATACAATCTATGCGCTTCTTTTGTTTCAAGAAAAATAGTAGGACTAATTTTAGTAGGGTACCGGAGTGCAAATTCTTTATTTGAAGTTATTTCATTTGATCCTCACAAAAAGAAGCATAAGGTAACCATTCGGTTTAGATAGTTATTTGGGTATTACTAATATATAAGTGCACCGTTCTTAATTTTGTCATGAATTGCTGATGAATTTTATACAATTTTTGGTAATGGGTATTATAGACTGATGGCGATGAAGAAATACTAGCTCTTCAGAAAGAAAAGTAGGGGTTTGTCAATGATAGAATCATGCAGATAAGCTAGTGGCTGAGCGTACATTGTTTCCTATTTGTTGTTTCCTATTTGTTTCATGTTCTGTATTCTTACAGATATTGCTTCTTGACTGTAGGGAGTAGATGAAGATTCAAATCATGATTCTTCCGTTAAAATGTAATTGTTGATTTTGTTGGTTCTCTATTTGAACTTGAGATATCCCTATAAAAGTATGCAGGAGTTGAGCAAAAATTTTTTTTGAAAAAAATTAAATTATTATTATTATTATTTATAAAAAATTCAACCTTTATTGCTCAAGATATTTATTGATCTTTGTCTAGGCATCATGGATACATGATGTTTGCAGTATTGTTTTTATAAATTTTTGAATATTGTTTCATCTGCAGTATTATTTTTATAAATTTTCCAATGCTGTTTCTTCTAATCTATTCTATGATATTTGTTGTACTGATGCTGGATTAAGATTCAAACACAGAAACCACTAAATCAGAAGATAGCCGTACTAGCTTTGCCTCTTCAAGTGTGACACCAATTGACAAAAAGAAATCACAGAAGACTAGGCGTGCACATTTCTACTGGGTTATTAGGGAGCCTGGCTCCTTTGAATGGTTTGAAGGAGTAATGAATGAAGTTGCATAAATGGATCGCAAGGTAATACATGCATACTTTGATAATAATTCAACGTGATAGTGTATTCTCCAATAATTTTCTTAGCAAGTCCCCAATTCAATGTGCTAACTACTAACACTCTATGTTCTTGAATTACTCTGAAACCTAAAAGGCCAAATTGAGATGCACACTTATCTTACTAGTGTTTATGAAGAGGGTGATGCAAGGTCAACCCTTATCACAATGGTCCAAGCTCTCAACCATGCCAAACATGGTGTTGACATCCTATCTGGAACCAAGGTATGAGACTATTAAAATTTAAAATTACTCCATAGTTACTCATTCCTCTCTACAAATGTTGCAGATAAAATATATAGGACTTGCATTGCAACTAATAAGCAAGCATATCTCTTGTTATGAGCATAAAAAAGAAACTCTATTTTTGTTTCAGGTTAGGACACACTTTGCACGGCCAAATTGGAAAGAAGAGTTCACTAAGATAGCTTCAAAGCATCCATTTGCCACAGTAGGTAAGGAGACTGGGTTTCAATGTTAGATAGAAGCTTGAGTTATATCACACGAATGATTTTAACAACTAATCCTAATTTCCTTAAAGGCAGCATATGCTAAACAATGCTTTAGCAAACATTTGATTAAGATGTTATAGAAAAACACACATGCAGTTGCATTTAGGTAATCTAATGACAAGAATAAATAGCACGACCCTTGGTTAAGAAAAACATTGGCACGCTAACAATGTTAATTATGTGAAATCTAAACAATGTTATTTAAGATTGTGTAATGGTATTTAAGATTGTGTGATGCTTGTGGTTATTGAATGTGACTGAATTCTAATTTGAGGTCAACATATAATAATAATCTACAAGTCTTGTAATAGAAAATATGTTTACCACTATACTTACTGAAATTAATTAATGAAATGGCCGATTAAGATTCCAATTTTTCTTGTAACAGAGCAATCATATAGTCGCACTGAAGGTTCTTTTGCTATTTGGATTTGTAGCAAATGATATTGTGATTGCCTATTTGTCTTTTTCTACTTATGAGCAATACGGTATACATTAGTACTACGTAGTAACTCTATTGTCTTTGTGTATTGATTTTGGCACTAAATGCCTCTGGTGACCTATTTGCTTCATTTTCATGGCTTGCTATTATTTTTAAATATGTGCAGGAAGATTGCTTCTACGGCCTGCCTTACAATAGTGGGTATTAAATTTTCGTGCTACATTTACGGAAGACAAAGGACGAAATTATGAAGTGTACTCTCTCTTTATATGTAAATATATACTTTGATTGAAGAACTTTGTGGTAGCTTTAGATGGTTAATTGTAAAAATAATGAATGATTATGTAGTTGATGATTTTATTAAGTTAATAATATTTTAGTTTTTTGTATTTTTTCCATTATTTGCTACGGGGACATTGAGCCAGCCAGGTACACAAAAAGAATGTCAAAATTTGATTTGGCAACAAATTTTAATACATTTAGCAACAAATTTTTATACATTTAGCAATAAATTTTTATACATTTAGCAACAAATTTTCGTTTCTAATGGAATTAAAAATATAATATTTGGCAACGAAAAATTAACCTAGTAATAACGAAGAGGATATTGTTGCTAATACTAAAATAAAAGGCAACATTTTTTATCGTTGCAAATCATATCAACTTTCGTTGCACATATAAAGAAACGACAACATATAATGTCGTTGCTAATCAATGACTTTCGTTGCAATTGAAAAATAACCAGCAACAAACATTTTCATTACTGATTCAGTATAATGTCGTTGCCAAATAATATAATCAGCAACGAAAATCGTTGCTAAAAAGTTTACATTCCGCAACGAAAGCAAGCTTAGGCAACAATTTTCATAATTTATTGCAACGAAAAATGTCGTTGCAAAATAGTGTCAATTGCAACGAAAATGCATGGTCGTTGCAAAAAATAAAAGAGTGCATTTCGTTGCCAATTAGAAGGCTTTTGCAATGAAATGAACTTTTTAGCAACGAATTTTTAATTATCCTGCAATAATACATTTTGTTGCAAAAGGATCGATGTCTCTGTACTAAAGCCAAATTTCGTTGCAAAATGTATTGCTTTTGGCAAATAAAAAAAAATACGTTCGTTGCAGAACAATTAGTAACGCTCTTTGCGCAACGAAAGACGCAATGACAGTAAAGTCGTTGCCAAAACACTTTTGCAACGAAATTTGGCACCTTTAGCAATGAAAATCGGTTGTTGCTGAAGCTCCATTTTTTTGTAGTGATGGAACTATTGATTCACATGTATGTACTATTAGGGGAGGTGGTGCAAGATTGATAATACTTGTAGGACTAAATTAAAAATGGAGGTATAGATGAAGGTACTATACTATAATAATTCGAGCTCCTAATCGTGCAATTATCAAAACTATGTTTTTCTATAAATAGAAGCTCATTCTTCTTTCATTCTCACCAATTCACTAAGACTCACAAGAGCAATTATAGAGAGAGAAGCTATAGAGAGAAAGAAGAAGAGTATTCTGCTACTTCACTATTCCAGTATTCAGTCTTCTTCTAAGGTAAGGGATATTATTTTTGTTCAATATTCGTATGAAATAATATCTTCTTCCATACTCTGTAGTATGTAAGTAATATTATTTCGTCTCGTATTCTTGATTATACCCTCATTTTGTTAAAGTATTGCTTCTATACTCCGTGAAATTAGTAGAATATCCTTAAAATTTACGCTTCATCTAGTATCGTTTCACAAGGATATTTTTCTGCACATTCTTGTTAAATTTTAAGCTTTTCATGTCGGAGTACTGTTCATGAATACTATTCATTTATACGGTACTATTCATAAAGTACTATTCACTAGTACTATTCATAAAGTACTATTCATAAAGAACTATTCATGAGTACTATTCATAAAGTACTATTCACGGGGTACTGTTCCCGAAGTACTGTTCATAGGATACTATTCACTTGGAGTACTATTTGTGACACCCACAAATCTGGTACTTAAATTTTCACATGATTTGGTGTTCACTATTCAAAAATCATATATCTATCTACCCATAATAAATGAAGACATTAATAGATAGAAATCAATCCTCACCTTAAGGAGTTACAATATCTGAATTAAATACATCAATCCCAGGTCATACTAACCTTAAATCTTAACTGCGAAAACATAAATAATTTATAGTCTTACACAACATCAACATAAGTCTTAACACATAAGTTCAACATCACATAAAACAACAAGTCTTCATCACTTGTTAATCTTTCCCTTGCCCTTGCTAGTAGAAGGCTCGTCGGATCTTTCGTTCTTAACTGCAATGTTATTATTACGCAAGAGTGAGCACGATTGCCCACAAGTATAACAATGAAATAACAATATAATAACATGCGAGTGAATCAAAGACTTCTGAACTAAAACTCAACTTTTGAATCAAGAATGAATAACAAGAATCAAAAGAATTCTGAGGGTCATAAGACCTTGAACTATGTCCTAGGTATCAAGGGTTATACTTGAACCTTTAACAGTCATAATACTATGGATTCTTCTTCTCGTACTTAGGGGGATCAGCCCTTAGTACCATACCGTGCACAATATCTTAACGCTAACGCATAAGTAATCCCTATACAGGGTTGTTCATCTCAGTTTGACATTAGAGTCCGCACCAAAGGAAGTTTGGTTTGGATAAATCAATAAGAGTTCTGAAATTTAGAGCGTTCACCAACTATGGACTAGTCGAATCAAATAAGGTTCACTAGTCCAATATGGTTCAACAATAAATGATATTTAAATTGAATAACAATCTCGAGAGGTATACAATAGAACAAGTATTGTATAACAGAATCATACTTTGAAAAGATAAATAATCTTCAATATAACAATTTGAACTTGATTTAATAATAATGAGAATTTACTCGGCGAAATTTATAAACTTGAATAATGATACAAGTAAGGTTAGGAAACTTGCCTCGTGCGTAGATTTCACATTAATTATACACATTCTTCGATTTAATCCTACATACCATTCATATTCACAATGACAGTTAATTATAATGTAACTAATCATCACAAGTTCATTCTTTTTGTCTAACTAGGATTATGACTATACTAGTCAATTTACCACACTTATTGTCACATAATATACACTTCGCAAACAACAAGTTAACTATGCATTTAATAATTCAATCCATACTTGAATGCATTATTGACATGTTAAGAATATATTTTAACATCTCATTATACGTTAACATATTTTTATGTACCTTAGATTAGGTTACTATCATATTCTTAGACTTGAGCAATATGGAAAAAATTCATTTCTGGACATTCTGTAAAGTGGCGCTGCGGCGCCACAGATAGGCTTGTCCTCGGCGCTGCGACGCGGTGGTGCTGTGACTCGACTCTTGGCGCTGTGGTGCGGTGGCGATGCAGCGCGGGTCTTAAGGCGTGGAACTGGCGCCACGGTGCGGCAAACCACTAACAGTTCTGTAATTCGTGAAAAATTGCAGAACATGGCCAACACCTCCAATTAATTTATTCTTACATGAAATTAGACATACCAAATTACTATAATACACATATAATTATTAATTAACCCTTTTAGCATGATTTTAACAAGTTAAAACATATAATTTACAGAATCAACACATGTAATTTACTGTTTTTGGTGTTTTTGAAAGTTTTAAATACAAAACATGAAAATCAACACTACGGATTCGTTATAACACCGAATCCTTTCATTTAAAGTTTGGTCTCTTCGTTTTAATATACATAATCCTTTACAAGCATAAATTTATGATATAACCTATGATAGACGTATTAAATTTGGTACGTAAGGCCATATGGCCATATTTTATACTCTATAATTTTGTAGCAACAATATACGACGTATTTAATAAAATTGATGCTTTGGTTTATACAATATGTATAATAAAATACGATATGATAACATTTATCACATAATTAACACATAATCGTTACTCATTTTTCCACTATAGAGCTTTTACAAAGCATAAAAGCCATTTTCTTAAAAACTTAAACAACGTAAAAATAGAAATTGGGTTAAAGGAATTACCCAGAGTATAAGTTTAGATTAGGAGAGCCTTGATGATCCTTTCTCAGTTACTAGATCAATCGCACACTCACAAATTCTCTCAACTTCACAATTTCTCTCAGTATTTTCCTTTTTCTAGACTTAGCCAAATGAAGAAGAAGACATTGCTTTATAAAATAACTGAGCACAGAGGTGGCCAGTTAACCCAATCATGGGTTAACTGCAATTAACTCCTCATAAGGCTTCTTTTGGTTAATTTTAAATGACTCAAATCCATTTAATTTATTAAATCTTTTATTCTATAGTTTAATAATGTCACATCCAATTATAAAATAAATCAAATATCTTATTTAATTTAATTTGAATAAAATATAATAATTTCTCATTAATTCACATAGTCATATAATTAATTTTCTCATTAATTATAAAAATAATATTAGGTTTATTAAATATTTCTTTACATGCTTTCTCATTAGGTTTATTAAATATTTCTTATTCAATAAACTCACATCATTACATGCTTTAAATAATAAAATTCTCCACAATAATTTAATAAATATAATACATATAATTAAATTAATCTATTACAATTGCATCAATTAATTATTTAATCTAATAATTAAATCATCAAAAATATTTATTTAATTCAATAAATATTAAAATTAAATTATAAAATCTCGTTTGTCACATCTTTCCCCCCTTAAAAGGATTCTGTCCCTAGAATCACGACTCAATAAATTCAACCCGTTACATTCTCCCCCCCTTACAAAGATTATGTCCCCAGAATCGCTTACACATAAATTAATTAAATAAATGAGGATAATTCTTCATCATATTCTCTTCGAGTTCCACGTAGCTTCTTCAGCGTTGTGGTTCTTCCAAATTACCTTAACAGAAGGTATTACTTTATTTATGAGAACTTGTTCTTTTCTGTCGGCAATCTGAACTGGAATTTCTTCATAGGATAAGTCTTTCTCAAAATGAAGGGGTTCATATTCAATCACGTGCTTTTAATCGGGTTTGTAGGGTCATAAAACAGAAACGTGGAAGACGTTGTGGACATTCTCGAGTGCTGGAGGTATGGCTACCTCATACGCAACTTCTCCGATTCTTTGCAGTACTTTAAATGGTCCAATGAATCTTAGGCTTAATTTTCTATTCTTTTCGACCCTGATCTTTCCCTTCTAGGGCGAGACCTTCAAGAATACATAACTACCCGATTCAAACTCAACATTTTTACGATATGGATCGGCGTATTTCTTCTGCCTATATTGAGCTGCTACTAGTCTTGTTCGGATTACTTTGACTATTTCTGCTGTCTGTTGTACTATTTTTGGGCCTAGTAATTATTTTTTGCCAACTTCATCGCAATAAAGCGGAGTTCTAAACTTTCTGCCGTATAACGCTTCATAAGGCGGCATGCCAATACTAGCGTGGTAACTGTTGTTGAAGCCAAACTCTACAAGCGGTAGGTGATCGTCCTAATTTTCTTTAAAGTCCATTACATAGGCTCTTAGCATATCTTCTAATGTCTGAATTGTTCTCTCGCTCTGTCCATATGTCTGAGGGTGGTATGTTGTACTCATTCGCAATTGTGTACCCATGCATTCCTGTAGACGTTTCCAAACGTTCGATGTAAAGTGCGGATCCCTATCGGAAACAATTAACACCGAAACTCCGTGTCGTGAAACAATGTCTTTCACATATAACCTCGCTAACTGATCTAAGTTGAATCTAATTTTGATTAGAAGGAAGTGTGCGGATTTCATTAGTCGGTCAACGATAACCCATAATGCGTCATAGCCTTTCTGAGTCGTCGGAAGGCCAACCACAAAGTCCATTGTAATATGTTCCCATTTCCATTTTGGGATCTCCAGTGGTTATAGCAACCCACTCGGTCTCTGATGTTCTGCTTTCACTTTCTGACAGGTTAGACATTTGGCAACACACTCTGCAACATCTCGTTTTCAGATTAGGCCACCAAAAATGTTGTCGAAGATCTTGGTACATCTTGGTACTACCAGGGTGAATCGAATATCGTGAGCTATGAGCCTCGCTCAAAATGTCTTCCTTAATCTCTGGTACTAGCGGTACCCAAATTCTACTCCTTCCTTGTCCATCTTAAATCTTGGTTCGGTTCCTTCAGATATCTTCCTTATCACCTTTTTGCATTCATCGTCCTGAAGTTGAGCCTCCTTAACTTTATCCAGTAGGGTTGTACCAGATTCCATCTGAAATAGTTTCTCATCTATTTCTATAGGATAATTCACTTCTAACTCCAACTTCTCTATTGCTGAAATCAATTCCTTCTGAGCGGTCAACATCATTAATTTCTCCCGACCCTTTCTACTTAGCCATAGTTCGTAATTAGTTCCAACCACCTTCTCTGGCGCATATTCAAGTCCTTCTGTGTAAAAATATATTTCATACTCTTATAGTCTGTATATTTTTCACACTTCTCCCCATAGAGATAGTGCCTCCAGATTTTCAAAGCAAAAACCACTGCAGCTAACTCCAAGTCGTGGGTCGGATACCCCTTCTCATAATCTTTCAACTGTCATGATGCATACGCAATGACTCTGCCGTTTTGCATAAGCACACAGCTAAGTCCTTTATGCGACGCATCACTATAAACAACAAAATTTCCTGTATCATCCGAAAGAGATAACACAAGTGTTGTACTCAACCTCTTCTTTAGTTTCTGAAAGCTTTCCTCACACTTCTCCGTCCAGACAAATTTCATAGCTTTTCTAGTCAAATTTGTTAACGGAGTTGCGATCTTGGAAAAGTCTTGAATGAATCTTCTATAATACCCTGCCAATCTAAGAAAACTTCACACTTCTGACAGTGTTCTCGGCTGATCCTAGTTTATCACGGCTTCGACTTTGGATGGATCCATCGAAATTCCGTCTTTATCGATCACATGCCCAAGAAATTGTACCCGCTCGATCCAAAATTTGCATTTCGAAAACTTGGCATACAACTTCTCTCTTCTTAAAGCCTCTAACGTTAACTTCAAATGCTCTTCATGTACTTCCTTGGTCTTCCAATATACCAAAATGTCATCTACAATTACCACTACAAATTTGTCCAAAAACGGCTTGAACACACCATTCATTAAGCCCATAAATACTGCAGGAGCATTCGTTAGACCAAATGACATTACCAGAAATTCGTAGTGACCATATCGTGTTCTGAACGCTGTCTTCGGTACATCCTCTGATCTCACCTTTAGTTGATGATAACCACTCCTCAAGTCTATCTTTGAAAAGTATCTTGCTCCCTTCAATTGATCGAACAGGTCGTTGATCCTTGGTAATGGATATCTATTCTTAATTGTGACCTTATTCAGTTCTTTATAATCGATGCAAAGTCGCATCGTTCCGTCCTTCTTCTTCACAAACAACACCGGCGCTCCCCACGGCGATACGCTTGGTTTAATGTACTTCTTGTCCAGTAATTCTTATAGTTGTACCATCAACTCTTTCATCTCAACTGGTGCCTTTCGATACGGTGCCTTTGATATTAGAGCCGTTCCTGGAGCCAAATCGATCATAAATTTGACCTCGCTATCTGGCGGAAGTCCTGGCAAATCATCCGGGAATACATCTGCAAAGTCCCTCACTACTGGTATCTCCTCTACTTTCTGGTTCTCTTTACGACTGTCGACTATGTAAGCTAGATATCCTATATAGCCTTATCTTAACAACTTCCTGGCTTGCCTCATCGTCAGACAACTCACTTGTCTTGGTAACTTGCTACCATAAAACACAACCTTTGACGGAGTCATAAGGTTAATATGCTTCTTCTGGCAATCAATTACAACCCTGTAATTGAATAACCAGTCTATACCCAAAATAACGTCAAATTTCCCAAGTCGAATAGGGATAAGATCTACGTTCATGATATTTCCCTTAATGTCCACTCTACAGTTCTTATGTACGTACTTAATAAGGATTATTTCTCTATTCGCGATTTCTATGTTCATGGGGTGTTCCAACTCATCCTTAGGCAATTCTAAATTCTTAGCAAAGTCATTGGATATAAATGAACAAGTAGAACCCGAATCAAATAATACATAAGCATTAACTCTATTGATCAGAATGATACCTCACACCACATCACGCGACTACACTGCATCCTGCACCGTCATATTGAAAGTCCTGGCGGTCGGTCTATTGGTTGCGGTTGGTCCTGTGATGGACAGAGCTCTTCCACCGCTGTTTCCCCGATTTCCTCCTGATCCTGCCCCTCCAGATCCCTTCTTAGGATAGTCCCTTGCAAGATGATCCTTTGAGCCACAAGTGAAGTAGGCACCCTTCTTTGGGTTAGGACAGTTAGGTGCTATGTGGCCTTCCTGACCACAATTGTAGCACACTCGTTTACGTTTCATACAAACTCCCAAATACGCTTTCCCGTAGGTCGGACACGCTTCGATCCTTTTCTTCTGACCTCCCTGTTGATTTCCAGATGATGAGTTGTCAGACCACCTTCTCTTCTAATTATTATTGCCTCCTGTGTTGCTTCCACTAGCCTTGTTGATTCCTTCATTTTCATTCTTCTTCTTCTTCTGATCCTGATTACATTTGGTTATCGCATCGCTTCCACCATCAGCGAGTATGGCTTTCTCTAGTACCCCGGTGAATGTCTTCAACTAAAACATCGACACCTTATTATACAACCACAACTTCAATCCTTATTCGAACCTTCTTGCTTTCCTCTCATCCGTGTGCACTTGATATGTGGCAAACCTCGCCAACTCATTTAATCTAGCCGCATAATCAGGTACAAACATATTCCCATGCTTCAACTCCAGAAACTGAACCTCCAATTGGTTATACGAGCTGGTCGGGAAATACATCTCAAAAAACATCTCCTTGAACCTTTCCCACGTAATCACACCTTCACCTCCATGGACCTTATTTGCTTGCCACCAATAACTGGCTTCGGATTTCAGCATGAATGTTGCAAAAGCGGCCTTCTGGTCCTCTCTGACTCTAGGGACATCAAAAACCTTCTCCATCTCTATAACCCAAGTCTGAGCTTCTATCGGGTTCATGGAACCTTTAAATTCTGGCGATCCCACCGCCTTGAAATCCTTAAACGTCGTATTCGGTGGAGCTTGAGGTTGATTATTCATCGCTCCAGCTAGTAAGTTCACCAATTGCTGAAAGGGGTTAGCATTGGTGTTGTTGTTGTTATTCGTTGATTCTTCTTGAGCCGGTTGACGATTTTGTCTTTTTCTCGGCGGCATATTTCTGTTAAAATATACGTTTATTAGATCTTTATTAAATTCTCTAAATAGTTAAGGCTTATTCAATAATTTAACATAATCACTTAACACATTATCTCAAACAACTTGATTTATTTATTCAAATCGAAAGTTTTAACATCAAACGATAGCATCACTGCTGTAACGACCCCAAAATAGGTCCATTCCATCCAACCTATTCTGAGTCGCCAAATACATGGTACAGAAAACAACTGTAACTTTATTACAACAATTGTCGTGCAAAATACAACAACACATATGCTGTGAGTTTGGATACAAATATATACCAAATGTGACTCATGTTCCAATCGTGGACATCACCTCACAATGACACCTTACATAAAGGTATAGTCAAAAACTGTTTTAGAAATTAGAATCTTTGGGAAGTACTCAAGGAAACCTTCGTACATGGGAGGCCATGCGTCTAGGTTATGATAGATATCATATGGCCACAGAATTATTCTTGGTTGACCCAATAGACCCCAAAGAAAAACGAGAAGATTACTATCATATTCTTCCCAATGGTGAGTCTTCTCTTGACATATCATTATCTCTACTGTCTCTAATTGAGAATTATACTTCAAACAAACATCAAGATTATATAGGTAGTGCTCGTATATATACTCAGCAAGTGGATGAGCACATCCCTGTCTTATGATGACACGAGGTTGTATGTCGTTAGACATCTTGTATGATAGTGGCAAACCACCCTTCCAACGTTGGGTACACCTTACCCTATTGGATTCACCAAATAAAACTACTAAATGAACTTTTCTATACTACTTCGGGAGAACATCCACAGCTAGAGACCACCGTTCTATTTCCCCGTTACCCTCGCTCGACCCAGCTACACTCTTATTACCTGAAAGGAATTGTGAAGCAAAAGGGTGAGCACAACTAGCTCAGTAAAGAATATCATGACTAAAGATAATTAAATCATCAATAGCCTTCATCAATAATAAATCAGAGATTTAGAACATATGGTAAATGATAAAAATTTCAACCATAGTTGCAGCGGAACGAGCAATCCATTAGAAGAGTCAAATAGACTATAAAGTCTATTATCTTCTCCATGTTAAAAATCCATCAACAATGTTTTATCCCTGTAACATCAATCAATAATTCTGGTCCACAATCATATGAATAACTCATAATCATAACTGTAGTTCTAAATTCCTCTTCCCATCCAGGACGAAGATAATTTTCATCACCTATCTTTACCTGAAACATCAAAGATCATGGTTACACCAAATCACATTTCCTGTTCATAATCATACTAACAACTTCATCTTTGCACTACGGCCAAAGATATTCATTTGTATCACCAGTTGGTCATGTTTATCTCAACATCTGTTCATCTTTGCACTACTGGCTAAAGATATTCAACAACATGTCATCTTTGCACTACGGGCCAAAAATATTCATCAACAATTCATCTTTGCACTACAGCCCAAAGATATTCATCAATATTTTATCTTTGCACTACAGGCCAAAGATATTAATATCTCAAAGAAATATATAATCATTTCAGAATTTATATAAACAATAATTATAACCATGTTGATCAATTCACCTTTGCACTTAAGCTAAAGATATTCAATTATAAATTCAATGATCATGATCATACCAATCAACGATTCAACTTTGCACTACTGGCCAAAGATAACCCATAGTCATGATCATACCAAAAATCTACCCATCTTTACACTCAAGTCAAAGAGAAATATCATCATTAGGGTTATAAAAATGTTATATATAATAATAAAAATAATATGATCAACATCTAGTTTTAATCTCAAGAGTAATATTCGTAAATCAACTATAATGTGGTTAGAAAAAGAAACTAATTTTTATCGTGAATAGTAACTCGTGAATAGTAACTCATGAATAGTAACTCGTGAATAGTAACTCATAAATAGTAAACCCGACACAAAAAGGTAGAAATTCCACAATAAAATCCATACCAGTATTTCGGTATAATGATATTAAAAGAATAATATTTCTTAAGCTTATAAACAATTTATTTATATTGTTTACACTTTACTAAATAATGCATTTAATCATTCTAAAATACCAAACTCGTAAGATTTTATCACCAATAACCAAAACCCTCATCAAAAATCTGCATATACCTCATATAGGATTCTCAAGCCATAAAATCCTATTTTCTAATTTTCTTTCTTCACAAAACATATTTAATTCATTTACTTATAACTAGACCATTTTCATGAAAAATACCAAATCAGTTTCAAAAATATTTCTTTTCTGAGATTTAGCATAATATAGTCCCATAGTGAACATATATTTTTCTCAGAATTTTTAAAAGTCATTTACTATTTTTCATATAGCCAAAACAGCCGAATATTTAGATATTTATCAAAAATTATACTTTTGTCCAAAAATTCTAAAATTTACAGAGTATACTTCTATCATATACATGTACTCCCAATAAAAATTTCATCAATTTTGGAGTTAACCACAAGGAATTACAAGCGGTTACTTTTAAAATAGTCTTTTCTCATAAAATTCATAACTCTCAATCTATACATCCAAAAATCACCATTTTTGGACACAATCAAGAAAACTCATCAAAATATGATTTCAAATTTTTCCAGAATTTTTGAAGGTCAGAAAAATTACGAAACTGAAAAACATAACAACCCTTAAAATTCCTTACTATCCCTTACCTCAAAAGTGCAGTATTTCTGACCGGAATGCAAAGCCGAAGGAAACTTGCACTGAATAGCAACTCTCAAAGTATCTAAATACTCACAAAATATGCTTCATAATATAGAGAGAGAAAGAGAGAAAGCTTATGTTTCTGGTGTGATTTTCAATTCTACCTTAGCCCTCTATTTATAGGAAAATTTTAGTAGGCTTGACCTGCAACCTGATGGCTTTACCTGCTACTATTCCCACCCACCACATTTGAAATATAATTCAGCACATTTCTTCACCAACCACAAGTGGGGCCCACCAATTCTAGAATTTTCTATCAAAATGATAAACTCCGAAAATTTAACAATTTCTGAACCAGTCATCTTGTAAAATTCATAATAAATCATACGTTCATTTTTAACGGTTCAAAATTTGTGGGCGTATACTCAACTTATATATGTATAACATATCCAAAAATTACCACGATCCAACGGTCGGATTAAAAATTATAACCCCCGCAAAATATTTCAAAAACCCTAATTTGATTTTCAATACCTCCGTTCCGACAAAAATACAGATAAAACACCTCAACACTAACTCCTTCATTTTTAACCACAAAAATATATCCCTCATTTATATCCAAATAAAATAAATATTTTTTTTATCATATGAATCAATAATTAATTATTCACAGATAATATTACAGAATCACATTTATGACAACCAGGCCGTTCCCAAGAAAGAGGGGGCTTTCCAATAAGAATTTTTCCTTACTGGCGCGCAATTAGGTGACCAAACCTCTCCTTAGACAGAACTTTCTAGACATTGCCAATAATGTTATCTAATAATATTATTCAAATAATATGAATTATTGATCTGATAATGGGAAATACTGTGCAGTGACAATTATTGAACAACAATAATATAAAATTTCAACGTAGCAATTATTGAATCAATAAAATAAAATATTGAACAGTAATTACTGTAACAATTATTGAGTAGTGCCTTCTTACGTAAGAATCAATAATTTCAAAAATACTATGCAATACCGTGTGCTACTGTGCAATAACGCGTATTACTGTATTTTAACCACCGGGTATTCCAACAGTGTTAACGGTAACAACTGCGCCGTTAATTATAAAAACTCAAATTTGTCGTTTTCTTCACCCGATAGTTATTCTGTTATGGGGCCCACAAATGGCTGCGCCGTCGTACGAATATTCCCCGACAGAAAGAATATTCCACGACCAAACGAATATTCCCCGACAACAATGATTATTTTATAACCACTTGCTTATTTTAAAAAAAAATTCACCTTTCACCCATAACTTTAAACTTTTATCAATTTAACCATTTACTGAATTGTAATTATAAGAAAAATTGAATACTTTTATTTCATAAAATTCGGGGTCTTACAATCTCCCTTCCTTATGAAATTTCGTCCCCAAAATTTACGTACCTGGTATTTCAAAGAGTTGAGAATACCTTCCTTTCATTTCAGATTCCATCTTCCCTGTCATCATAATTTCTCCATTGCTCATCTCCTGTATTTTAAATATCATTCTCGAATACAGCTTCAAAATAAGGGTTAATTTAACAAATTAACATATCACATAATATCCCGATATTATGACTGACCAACAAATAAGCTTAGGTAGGACACACTAGCGAAGGATTTACTCATCTCTCCCTTCCTAGTTGTATTCCCCGATCTCCGCCAGAGATCATATCCCTAAGCTCTGATACCAAATGTAACTCTGGACACCAACTTGTGTCAGCACCTTACATTGATACCTATCAGTTTTCCACCGCAGAACGGCGTCCCCTACGGAGAGTCTGGCTTCGGTGCATCCCCCATCAATAGGAAGTCACCAGCGAGAGGCTCGGGGCTCTTTACTTATAGCTCTGATACCAAATGTAACGACCCCAAAATAGGTCCATTCCATCCAACCTATTCTGAGTCGCCAAATACATGGTACAGAAAACAACTGTAACTTTATTACAACAATTGTCGTGCAAAATACAACAACACATATGCTGTGAGTTTGGATACAAATATATACCAAATGTGACTCATGTTCCAACCGTGGACATCACCTCACAATGACACCTTACATAAAGGTATAGTCAAAAACTGTTTTAGAAATTAGAATCTTTGGAAACTGCTCAAGGAAACCTTCGTACATGGGAGGCCATGCGTCTAGGTTATGATAGATATCATATGGCCACAGAATTATTCTTGGTTGACCCAATAGACCCCAAAGAAAAACGAGAAGATTACTATCATATTATTTCCAATGGTGAGTCTTCTCTTGACATATCATTATCTCTACTGTCTCTAATTGAGAATTATACTTCAAACAAACATCAAGATTATATAGGTAGTGCTCGTATATATACTCAGCAAGTGGATGAGCACATCCCTGTCTTATGATGACACGAGGTTGTATGTCGTTAGACATCTTGTATGATAGTGGCAAACCACCCTTCCAACGTTGGGTACACCTTACCCTATTGGATTCACCAAATAAAATTACTAAATGAACTTTTCTATACTGCTTCGGGAGAATATCCACAGCTAGAGACCACCGTTCTATTTTCCTGCTACCCTCGCTCGACCCAGCTACACTCTTATTACCTGAAAGGAATTGTGAAGCAAATGGGTGAGCACAACTAGCTCAGTAAAGAATATCATGACTAAAGATAATTAAATTATCAATAGCCTTCATCAATAATAAATCAGAGATTTAGAACATATGGTAAATGATAAAAATTTCAACCATAGTTGCAGCGGAACGAGCAATCCATTAGAAGAGTCAAATAGACTATAAAGTCTATTATCTTCTCCATGTTAAAAATCCATCAATAATGTTTTATCCCTGTAACATCAATCAACAATTCTGGTCCACAATCATATGAATAACTCATAATCATAACTGTAGTTCTAAATTCCTCTTCCAATCCAGGACGAAGATAATTTTTATCACCTATCTTTACCTGAAACATCAAAGATCATGGTTACACCAAATCACATTTCCTGTTCATAATCATACTAATAACTTCATCTTTGCACTACGGCCAAAGATATTCATTTGTATCACCAGTTGGTCATATTTATCTCAGTATCTGTTCATCTTTGCACTACTGGCCAAAGATATTCAACAACATGTCATCTTTGCACTACGGGCCAAAGATATTCATCAACAATTCATCTTTGCACTACAGGCCAAAGATATTCATCAATATTTTATCTTTACACTACAGGCCAAAGATATTAATATCTCAAAGAAATATATAATCATTTCAGAATTTATATAAACAATAATTATAACCATGTTGATCAATTCACCTTTGCACTTAAGCTAAAGATATTCACTTATAAATTCAATGGTCATGATCATACCGATCAACGATTCAACTTTGCACTACTGGCCAAAGATAACCCATAGTCATGATCATACCAAAAATCTACCCATCTTTACACTCAAGTCAAAGAGAAATATCATCATTAGGGTTATAAAAATGTTATATATAATAATAAAAATAATATGATCAACATCTAGTTTTAATCTCAAGAGTAATATTCGTAAATCAACTATAATTTGGTTAGAAAAAAAAACCAATTTTTATCGTGAATAGTAACTCGTGAATAGTAACTCATGAATAGTAACTCGTGAATAGTAACTCATAAATAGTAAACCCGACACAAAAAGGTAGAAATTCCACAATAAAATCCATACCAGTATTTCGGTATAATGATATTGAAAGAATAATATTTGTTAAGCTTATAAACAATTTATTTAAATTGTTTACACTTTACTAAATAATGCATTTAATCATTCTAAAATACCAAACTCATAAGATTTTATCACCAATAACCAAAACACTCATCAAAAATCTGCATATACCTCATATAGGATTCTCAAGCCATAAAATCCTATTTTCTAATTTTCTTTCTTCACAAAACATATTTAATTCATTTACTCATAACTAGACCATTTTCATGAAAAATACCAAATCAGTTTCAAAAATATTTCTTTTCTGAGATTTAGCATAATATAGTCCCATAGTGAACATATATTTTTCTCAGAATTTTTAAAAGTCATTTACTATTTTTCATATAGCCAAAACAGCCGAATATTTAGACATTTATCAAAAATTATACTTTTGTCCAAAAATTTTGAAATTTACAGAGTATACTTCTATCATATACATGTACTCCCAATAAAAATTTCATCAATTTTTGAGTTAACCACAAGGAATTATAAGCGGTTACTTTTAAAATAGTCTTTTTTCATAAAATTCATAACTCTAAATCTATACATCCAAAAATCACTATTTTTGGACACAATCAAGAAAACTCATCAAAATATCATTTCAAATTTTTCCAGATTTTTTGAAGGTCAGAAAAATTATGAAACTGAAAAACATAACAACCCTTAAAATTCCTTACTATCCCTTACTATCCCTTACCTCAAAAGTGCAGTATTTCTGACTGGAATGCAAAGCCGAAGGAAACTTGCACTGAATAGCAACTCTCAAACTATCTAAATACTCACAAAATATGCTTCATAATATAGAGAGAGAAAGAGAGAAAGCTTATGTTTCTGGTGTGATTTTCAATTTTAACTTAGCCCTCTATTTATAGGAAAATTTTAGTAGGCTTGACCTGCAACCTGATGGCTTTACCTGCTACTATTCCCACCCACCACATTTGAAATATAATTCAGCACATTTCTTCACCAACCACAAGTGGGGCCCACCAATTCTAGAATTTTCCATCAAAATGATAAACTCCGAAAATTCAACAATTTCTGAACCAGTCATCTTGTAAAATTCATAATAAATCATACGTTCATTTTTAACGGTTCAAAATTTGTGGGCATATACTCAACTTATATATGTATAACATATCCAAAAATTACCACGATCCAACGGTCGGATTAAAAATTATAACCCCCGCAAAATATCTCAAAAACCCTAATTTGATTTTCAATACCTCCGTTCCGACAAAAATACAGATAAAAACCTCAACATTAACTCCTTCATTTTTAACCACAAAAATATATCCCTCATTTATATCCACATAAAATAAATATTTCCTTATCATATGAATCAATAATTAATTATTCACAGATAATATTACAGAACCACATTTATGACAACCAAGCCGTTCCCAGGAAAGAGGGGGCTTTCCAATAAGAATTTTTCCTTACTAGCGCGCAATTAGGTGACCAAACCTCTCCTTAGACAGAACTTTCTAGACATTGCCAATAATGTTATCTAATAATATTATTCAAATAATATGAATTATTGATCTGATAATGAGAAATACTGTGCAGTGATAATTATTGAACAACAATAATATAAAATTTCAACGTAGCAATTATTGAATCAATAAAATAAAATATTGAACAATAATTACTGTAACAATTATTGAGTAGTGCCTTCTTACGTAAGAATCAATAATTTCAAAAATACTATGCAATACCGTGTGCTACTGTGCAATAACGCGTATTACTGTATTTTAACCACCGGGGTATTCCAACAGTGTTAACGGTAACAACTGCGCCGTTAATTATAAAAACTCAAATTTGTCATTTTCTTCACCCGATAGTTATTCTGTTATGGGGCCCACAAATGGCTGCGCCGTCGTACGAATATTCCCCGACAGAAAGAATATTCCACGACCAAACGAATATTCCCCGACAACAATGATTATTTTATAACCACTTGCTTATTTTGAAAAAAAAATTCACCTTTCACCCATAACTTTAAACTTTTATCAATTTAACCATTTACTGAATTGTAATTATAAGAAAAATTGAATACTTTTATTTCATAAAATTCGGGGTCTTACAACTGCCATTTACATCAACTATCCCGAGATAAAGAATCTACAGGATTTAAAACATTAAAATATACATTTGTTTATAAACACATCAGAATTTACATCTAAATACCAGATAAGTTTTCACATAATTAAATAAATCATTTCACTGCCTATTAAGGCACCGAATAGCCTTGATACGTTCCTCTTCCATAATGCGAGACATCGTCCTGCGATATAGCATGTACGATGGTAGTCATTCAAACTAAATTAGGTATCTCATAACTCGATCTTGAGCCTCATCCATTGCGTTTTGTAATGTAGAGTACATCTCCCCAAGCTTAGCCTTGTTCGCATGACAATCATCTTCTGCAAGATCAGCACGACGTGATTCTCTTACACAACCCTCCTCTGCTATGATCAGCCTTTCTGAGCTTTCCTTCAGTTCCTTCTTCAACTTCTCTATCTCTTCAGACTTTTCCTTGGTTTAACCCTTATCGTGGACCAAATCCCATTCTACATTTCCTAGTCTTGTGTGGAGAGTCACAACCTCCCTATCCTTCTGCTCGATGGTAATCTGTTGAATAATTATCTGCTCAGTCAAATCCTGGACAGTGTCACGTAACTCTACGTTACGGTCATATAGTTTATCGTACATCTCAGCATTGATGGAATTCAGTGGGAACTCCTCTTCTTCCTCTTCCTCTTCCTCCTCAGGATCCTCCTCTGGATCAGTCTCAGGTTCATGCTCCTGACCAACAATAGTGATCAACGGAGATGGCTCCCTCTGTACTAATTGCTCCCTGACAACATGAATATCTCGGGGCTCCTCCTCAGTAGGTACTCGTGGTTCCTCCTCCCCAGCTCGACTATGTAACGACCCCAAAATAGGTCCATTCCATCCAACCTATTTTGAGTCGCCAAATACATGGTACAGAAAATAACTACAACTTTATTACAAAAATTGTCGTGTAAAATACAACAACACATATGCTGTGAGTTTGGATACAAATATATACCAAATGTGACTCATGTCCCAACCGTGGACAGCACCTCACAATGACACCTTACATAAAGGTATAGTCAAAAAATGTTTTAGAAATTAAAATTTTTGGGAAGTGCTCAAGGAAACCTTTGTACATGGGAGGCCATGCTTCTAGGTTATGATAGATATCATATGGCCACAGAATTATCCTTGGTTGACCCAATAGACCCCAAAGAAAAACGAGAATATTACTATCATATTCTTCCCAATAGTGAGTCTTCTCTTGACTTATCATTATCTCCACTGTCTCTAATTGAGAATTATACTTCAAACAAACACCAAGATTATATAGGTAGTGCTCGTAAATATACTCAGCAAGTGGATGAGCACAATCCTGTCTTATGATGACACGAGGTTGTATGTCATTAGACATCTTGTATGATAGTGGCAAAATACCCTTCTAATGTTGGGTTCGCTTCACCTTAGATGATTCACCAAATATAACTACTAAATAATGACCACCGTTCTATTCCCCTGTTACCCCCGCTCGACCCAGCTACACTCTTATTACCTGAAAAGAATTATGAAACAGAAGGGTGAGCACAACTAGCCCAGTAAAAAATATAATGACTAAAGATAATTAAATTATCAATAGCCTTCATCAATAATACATTAGAGATTTAGAACATATGGTAGATGATAAAAATTTCAACCATAGTTGCAGCGGAACGAGCAATCCATTAGAAGAGTCAAATAGACTATAAAGTCTATTATCTTCTCCATGTTAAAAATCCACCAACAATATTTTATCCCTGTAACATCAATCAACAATTCTGGTCCACAATCATATGAATAACTCATAATCATAATTGTGATTCTAAATTCCTCTTCGCACCCAGGACGAAGATAATTTCATCACATGTCTTTACCTGAAACATCAAAGATCATAGTTATACCAAATCACAGTTCCTGTTCATAATCATACTAACAATTTTATCTTTGCACTACGGCCAAAGATATTCATCAACATACCATCTTTGCACTACAGGCCAAAGATATTCAACAACAGGTCATCTTTGCACTACGGGCCAAAGATATTCATCAACAATTCATCTTTTCACTACAGGCCAAAGATATTCAACAACAGGTCATCTTTGCACTACGGGCCAAAGATATTCATCAACAATTCATCTTTGCACTACGGGCCAAAGATATTCATATCTCAAAGAAATATATAATCATTTCAGAATTTATATAAACAATAATTATAACCATGTTGATCAATTCACCTTTACACTCAAGCTCAAGATATTCAATTATAAATTCAATGATCATGATCATACCAGTCACAGTTCAACTTTACACTACTGGCCAAAGGGAACCCATAGTCATGATCATACCAAAAATCTACCCATCTTTACACTCAAGTCAAAGAGAATTTTAACATCAGGGTTATAAAAATGTTATAAATAATAATAAAATCAATATGATCAAAACATCTAGATTTAATCTCAATAGTAATATTCATAAATCAACTATAATTTGGTTAGAAAAAGAAACCAATTTTATCGTGAATAGTAACTCGTGAATAGTAACTCATGAATAGTAACTCATGAATAGTACTCCGTATTCGTACATAGTACCATATATGTAAATAATGTCATATAAATAGTGCCAGATGCATGAATAGTACTGTATACGTGAATAGTACCGTATACGTTAATAGTAACACCGACTCAAAAAGGTGGAAATTCTACAATAAAATCCATACCCATTATTTCAGTATAATGATATTGAAAGAATAACATCATTATGAAGAATATAGCATCCCTTAATATCCCTTACTATCCCTTACAATCCCTTACCTCAAAAGAGTAGCACTTTTGACCGGATATCGGATATAACGCTGAAGAAAACTTGCACTGATGAATAGCAACTCACCAAGTATCTAAATACTCACAAAATATACTTAATAATCTAGAGAGAGAAAGAGAGAAAACTTGTTTATGGTGTGATTCTCAATTCTAACTTAGCCCTCTATTTATAGGAAATTGTTAGCACGCCGAAACAGACTTAACCTGTAACCTGATGGCTTTACCTGCTACTATTCCCACCCACCACATTTGAATAAAAATCTAAGAATATTTTTTCACCAACCAAGAGTGGGGCCCACCAATTCTAGAATTTTCCACCAAAATGATAAACTCCGAAAATTCAATAATTTCTGAACCAGTCATCTCGTAAAATTCATAATAAATCATACGCTCATTTTCAACGGTTCAAAATTTATGGACATATACTCAACTTATATATGTATAGCATATCCAAATATTACCACGATCCAACAGTCGGATTAAAAATTATAACCCTCGCAAAATATCTCAAAAATCCTAATTTAATTTTCAATACATCCGTTCCGACAAAAATACAGATAAAACACCTCAACATTAACTCCTTCATTTTTAACCACAAAAATATATCCCTCATTTATATCCACATAAAATAAATATTTCCTTATCATATGAATCAATAATTAATTATTCATAACTAATATTACAGAATCACAATTATGACAACTAGGCTGTTCTCAGGAAAGAGGGGGCTTTCCGATAAGAATTTCTCCTTACTGACGCGCAATTAGATGACCAAACCTCTCCTTAGACAGAACTTTCTAGACATTGCCAATAATGCTATCTAATAATATTATTCAAATAATATGAATTATTGATCTGATAATGGAAAATACTGTGCAGTGACAATTATTGAGCAACAATAATATAAAATATCAACACAGTAATTATTGAATCAATAAAATAAAATATTAAACAGTAATTACTGTAACAATTATTGAGTAGTGCCTTCTCACGTAAGAATCAATAATTGAAAAAAATACTGTGCAATACCGTGTGCTACTGTGCAACTGCGCGTATTACTATATTTTAACCACCAGGTATTCCAATAGTGTTAACGGTAACAACTACGCCGTTTATTTATAAAAACTCAATTTTTGTTGTTTTTTTCATCCGATATTTATTATGTTATGGGGCCCACAAATGGCTGCGCCGTCGTACGAATATTCTCCGACAAAAAGAATATTCCACAACCAAACGAATATTCCCCGACAACAATGAATATTTTATAACCACTTGCTTATTTTAAAAAATAAATTCATATATCACCCTTTACTTTAACTTTTATCAATTTAACCATTTACTGAATAGTAATTATAAGAAAAAATTGAATACTTTTATTTCATAAAATTCGGGGTCTTACAATCTCCCCTCCTAATGAAATTTCGTCCCCGAAATTTACGTACCTGGTATTTTGAAAAGTTGAGGATACCTTGCTTTCATTCCAGATTTCATCTTCCCTGTCCTCATGATCTCTCCATTGCTCATCTCTTGTATTTCAGATATCATATGGCCACAGAATTATCCTTGGTTGACCTAATAGACCCCAATGAAAAACGAGAAGATTACTATCATATTCTTCCCAATGGTGAGTCTTCTCTTGACTTATCATTATCTCCACTGTCTCTAATTGAGAATTATACTTCAAACAAACACCAAGATTATATAGGTAGTGCTCGTAAATATACTCAGCAAGTGGATGAGCACAATCTTGTCTTATGATGACATGAGGTTGTATGTCATTAGACATCTTGTATGATAGTGGCAATACACCCTTCCAACGTTGGGTTCGCTTCACCTTAGATGATTCACCAAATATAACTACTAAATAATGACCACCGTTCTATTCCCCTGTTACCCCCGCTCGACCCCGCTACACTCTTATTACCTGAAAAGAATTGTGAAACAGAAGGGTGAGCACAACTAGCCTAGAAAAGAATATCATGACTAAAGATAATTAAATTATCAATAGCCTTCATCAATAATATATCAGAGATTTAGAACACATGGTAGATGATAAAAATTTCAACCATAGTTGCAGCGGAACGAGCAATCCATTAGAAGAGTCAAATAGACTATAAAGTCTATTATCTTTTCGATGTTAAAAATCCACCAACAATATTTTATCCCTGTAACATCAGTCAACAATTCTGGTCCACAATCATATGAATAACTCATAGTCATAATTGTGATTCTAAATTCCTCTTCGCACCCAGGACGAAGATAATTTCATCACATATCTTTACCTGAAACATCAAAGATCATAGTTATACCAAATCACAGTTCCTGTTCATAATCATACTAACAATTTCATCTTTGCACTACGGCCAAAGATATTCATCAACAGACCATCTTTGCACTACAAGCCAAAGATATTTAACAACAGGTCATCTTTGCACTACGGGCCAAAAGATATTCATCAACAATTCATCTTTGCACTACAGGCCAAAGATATTCAATAACAGGTCATCTTTGCACTACGGGCCAAAGATATTCATCAACAATTCATCTTTGCACTACGGGCCAAAGATATTCATATCTCAAAGAAATATATAATCATTTTAGAATTTATATAAACAATAATTATAACCATGTTGATCAATTCACCTTTGCACTTAAGCTAAAGATATTCAATTATAAATTCAATGGTCATGATCATACCAGTCACAGTTCAACTTTGCACTACTGGCCAAAGGGAACCCATAGTCATGATCATATCAAAAATCTGCCCATCTTTACACTCAAGTCAAAGAGAATTTCAACATCAGGGTTATAAAAATGTTATATATAATAATAAAATCAATATGATCAAAACATCTAGATTTAATCTCAGGAGTAATATTCATAAATCAATTATAATTTGGTTAGAAAAAGAAACTAATTTTATCGTGAATAGTAACTCGTGAATAGTAACTTATAAATAGTAACTCGTGAATAGTAATTCGTGAATAGTACTCCATATTCGTACATAGTACCGTATATGTAAATAATGTCATGTAAATAGTGCCATATGCATGAATAGTACTGTATAGGTGAATAGTGCTATATACGTGAATAGTAACCCCGACTTAAAAAGGTAGAAATTTCACAATAAAATCCATACCCATTATTTCAGGATAATGATATTGAAAGAATAACATCATTATGAAGAATATAGCATCCCTTAATATCTCTTACAATCCCTTACAATCCCTTACCTCAAAAAAGCAGCACTTCTGACCGGATATCAGATATAACGCTGAAGAAAACTTGCACTGATGAATAGCAACTCACCAAGTATCTAAATACTCACAAAATATACTCAATAATCTAGAGAGAGAAAGAGAGAAAACTTATTTCTGGTGTGATTGTCAATTCTAACTTAGCCCTCTATTTATAAGAAATTGTTAGCACGCCGAAGAAAACTTAACCTGTAACTTGATGGCTTTACCTATTACTATTCCCACCCACTATATTTGAATAAAAATCTCAGCACATTTCTTCACCAACCAAGAGTGGGGCCCACCAATTCTAGAATTTTCTACCAAAATGATAAACTCTAAAAATTCAACAATTTCTGAACCAGTCATCTCGTAAAATTCATAATAAATCATACGTTCATTTATAATGGTTCAAAATTTGTGGACATATACTCAACTTATATATGTATAGCATATCCAAATATTACCACGATCCAACGGTCGGATTAAAAATTATAACCCTCGCAAAATATCTTAAAAATCCTAATTTGATTTTCAATACATCCGTTCCGACAAAAATACAGATAAAACACCTCAACATTAACTCCTTCATTTTTAACCACAAAAATATATCCCTCATTTATATCAACATAAAATAAATATTTTCTTATCATATGAATCAATAATTAATTATTCATAAATAATATTACAGAATCACAATTATGACAACTAGGCTGTTCTTAGGAAAGAGGGAGCTTTCCGATAAGGATTTTTCCTTACTGGCGCGCAATTAGATGACCAAACCTCTCCTTAGACAGAAATTTTTAGACATTGCCAATAATGCTATCTAATAATATTATTCAAATAATATGAATTATTGATCTAAAATACTGTGCAGTGACAATTATTGAGCAATAATAATATAAAATATCAACGCAGTAATTATTGAATCAATAAAATAAAATATTGAACAGTAATTACTGTAACAACTATTGAGTAGTACCTTCTCACGTAAGAATCAATAATTGAAAAAAAATACTGTGCAATACCGTGTGCTACTGTGCAACTGCGCGTATTACTGTATTTTAACCACTAGGTATTCTAACAGTGTTAACGGTAACAACTATGCCGTTTATTTATAAAAACTCAATTTTTGTCGTTTTCTTCGTCCGACAGTTATTATGTTATGGGGCCCATAAATGGCTGCGCCGTCGTACGAATATTCTCATTCATAAAGAATATTCCACGACCAAACGAATATTTCCCGACAACAATGAATATTTTATAACCACTTGCTTATTTTGAAAAATAAATTCATATATCACCCTTAACTTTAACTTTTATCAATTTAACCATTTACTGAATAGTAATTATAAGAAAAAATTGAATACTTTTATTTCATAAAATTCGGGGTCTTACAGACTAGCTCCTCCAACATCCGAAATCCTGACAACACATTTTCATGTTTTAGTTACTAAGTCGTATTGGTGAGCACATAATTGAACACATAAACACATAAAGTCTTTTATTATCTTCAATGAATTAAGAAATTCATCTCTTAGAACTTGATAAGAGTTTTCCATAATTATGTTCTTCCTATAAGGCTACTACCTAAGGTTGTTCCCCCACCTAAGGTTCATAACCTACCGTTTTGATACTAACCTGTGACACCCCCAAATCCGGTACTTAAATTTTCACATGATTTGGTGTTCACTATTCAAAAATCATATATCTATCTACCCATAATAAATGAAGACATTAATAGATAGAAATCAATCCTCTCCTTAAGGAGTTACAACATCTGAATTAAATACATCAATTTCAGGTCATACTAACCTTAAATCTTAACTGTGGAAACATAAACAATTTATAATCTTACACAACATCAACATAAGTCTTAACACGTAAGTTCAACATCATACAAAAAAAAGTCTTCATTACTTGTTAATCTTTCCCTTGCCCTTGCTAGTAGAAGGCTCGTCGGATCTTTCGTTCTTAACTGCAATGTTATTATTATGCAAGAGTGAGCACGATTGCCCACAAGTATAACAGTGAAATAACAATATAATAACGTGCGAGTGAATTAAAAACTTCTGAACTAAAACTCAACTTTTGAATCAAGAATGAATAACAAGAATCAAAAGAATTCTGAGGGACATAAGACCTTGAACTATGTCCTAGGTATCAAGGGTTATACTTGAAACCTTTAACAGTCATAAGACTATTGATTCTTCTTCTCGTACTTAGGGGGATCAGCCCTTAGTACCATATTGTGCACAATATCTTAACATTAACGCATAAGTAATCCCTATACAGGGTTGTTCATCTCAGTTTGACATTAGAGTCCGCACCAAAGGAAGTTTGGGTTGGATAAATCAATAAGAGTTCTGAAATTTAGAACGTTCACCAACTATGGACTAGTCGAATCAAATAAGGTTCACTAGTCTAATATGGTTCAACAATAAATGATATTTAAATTGAATAACAATCTCAAGAGGTATACAATAGAACAAGTATTGTATAACAGAATCATACTTTGAAAAGATAAATAATCTTCAATATAACAATTTGAACTTGATTTAATATTAACAAGAATTTACTCGGCGAAATTTAAAAACTTGAATAATGATACAAGGAAGGTTAGGAAACTTGTCTCTTGCATAGATTACACATTAATTATACACGTTCTTCGATTTAATCCTACATACCATTCATATTCACAATGACAGTTAATTATAATGTAACTAATCATCACAAGTTCATTCTTTTTGTCTAACTCGGATTATGACAATACTAGTAAATTTACCACACTTATTGTCACATAATATACACTTCGCGAACAATAAGTTAACTATGCATTTAATAATTCAATCTATACTTGAATGCGTTATTGACATGTTAAGAATATATTTTAACATCTCATTATACGTCTAACATATTTTTATGTACCTTAGATTAGGTTACTATCACATTCTTAGACTTGAGCAATATGGAAAATTTTCATTTCTAGCATTCTGCAAAGTGGCGCTGCAGCGCCACAGATAGGCTTGTCCTCGGTGCTGCGGTTCGGTGGCGCTGCCGTGCAGGTCTTAAGGCGTGGAACTGGTGTCGCGGTGCGGCGAACCAATAACAGTTCTGTAATTCGCGAAAAATTGTAGAACATGGCCAACCCCTCCAATTAATTTATTCTTACATGAAATTAGACATACCCAAACACTATAATACACATATAATCATTAATTAACCCTTCTAGCATGATTTTAACAACCTAAAACATATAATTTACAGAATCAACACATGTAATTTACTGTTCTTGGTGTTTTTGAAAGTTTTAAATACAAAACATGAAAATCATCACTACGGGTTCGTTATAACACCGAATCCTTTTATTTAAAGTTTGGTCTCTTTGTTTTAATATACATAATCCTTTACAAGCATAAATTTATGATATAACCTATGATAGACGTATCAAATTTGGTACGTAAGGCCATATGGCCATATTTTATACTCTATAATTTTGTAGCAACAATATACGACATATTTTATGAAATTGATGCTATGGTTTATACAATATGTATAATAAAACACGATATGATAACATTTATCACATAATTAACACATAATCGTTACTCCTTTTTCCACTACAGAGCTTTTGTAAAACATAAAAGCCATTTTCTTAAAAACTTAAACAACGTAAAAATAGAAATTGGGTTAAAGGAAATACCCAAAATATAAGTGTAGATTAGGAGAGCCTTGATGATCCTTTTTCAGTCACTAGATCAATCACACACTCATAAATTCTCTCAACTTCACAATTTCTCTGTGTATTTTCCTTTTTCTAGACTTAGCCAAATGAAGAAGAAGACGTCGCTTTATAAAATAACTGAGCGCAGAGGTGGTCAGTTAACCCAATCATGGGTTAACTGCAATTAACTCCCCATAAGGCTTCGTTTGGTTAATCTTAAATGACTCAAATCCATTTAATTTATTAAATCTTTTATCCTATAGTTTAATAATGTCACATCCAATTATAAAACAAATCAAATATCTTATTTAATTTAATTTGAATAAAATATAATAATTTCTCATTACTTCACATAGTCATATAATTAATTTTCTCATTAATTATAAAAATAATATTAGGTTTATTAAATATTTCTTTTAATTCAATAAACTCACATCATTACATACTTTAAATAATAAAATTCTCCACATTAATTTAATAAATATAATACATATAATTAAATTAATTTATCAGAATTCCATCAATTAATTAAATAATCAAAAATATTTATTTAATTTAATAAATATTAAAATTAAATTATAAAATCTCGTTTGTCACATCTTCCCCCCTGAAAAGGATTTTGTCCCCAAAATCACGACTCAATAAATTCGACCCGTTACATTCTCCCCCCTTACAATAATTATGTCTCCAGAATCGCTTACACATAAATTAATTAAATAAATGAGGGTAATTCTTCATCATATTCTCTTCGAGTTCCCACGTAGCTTCTTCAGCATTGTGGTTCCTCCAAATTATCTTAACAGAAGGTATTACTTTATTTATGAGAACTTGTTCTTTTCTGTCAGCAATCTGAACTGGAATTTCATCATAAGATAAGTCTTTCTCAAAATGAAGGGGTTCATATTCAATCACGTGCTTGTAATCGGGTTTGTTGGGTCGAAAAACAAAAACGTGGAAGACGTTGTGGACATTCTCAAGTGCTGGAGGTAGGGCTACCTCATACGCAACTTCTCTGATTCTTCGCAGTACTTAAAATGGTCCAATGAATCTTGAGCTTAATTTTCCTTTCTTTCCGATCCTGATCTTTCCCTTCCAGGGTGAGACCTTAAAGAATACATAACTATCCGATTCAAACTCAACATTTTTACGATGTGGATCGGCGTATTTATTTTTCCTATCTTGAGCTGCTACCAGTCTTGTTCGGATCACTTTGACTATTTCTGTTGTCTGCTATAATATTTCTGGGCCTAGTAATTATTTTTCGCCAACTTCATCCCAGTAAAGCGGAGTTCTGCACTTTCTGCCGTATAACGCTTCATAAGGCGGCATGCTAATACTAGCGTGGTAACTGTTGTTGTAGCCGAACTCTACAAGCGGTAGGTGATCGTCCCAATTTCTTTTAAAGTCCATTACACAGGCTCTTATCATATCGTCTAATGTATGAATCGTTCTCTCGCTCTGTCCATCTGTCTGAGGGTGGTATGCTGTACTCATTCGTAATTACGTACCGATGCATTCCTGTAGACGTTTTCAAAAGTTTGATGTAAAGCGCGGATCCCTATCGGAAACAATTAACACCGGAACTCCATGTCTCGAAATAATCTCTTTCACATATAACCTCGCTAACTGATCTAAGTTGAATCTGATTTTGATCGAAAGGAAGTGTGCATATTTTGTCAGTCGGTCAACGATAACCCATACTGCGTCATAGACTTTCTGAGTCGTCGGAAGGCCAACCACGAAGTTCATTGTAATATGTTCTCATTCTATTTTGGGATCTCCAGCGGTTGTAGCAACCCAATCGGTCTCTGATGTTCTACTTTCACTTTTTGACAGGTTAGACATTTGGCAACACACTCTGCAACATCTCGTTTCAGATTAGGCCACCAAAAATGTTGTCAAAGATCTTGGTACATCTTGGTACTACCAGGGTGAATCGAATATCGTGAGCTATGAGCCTCACTCAAAATGTCTTCCTTAATCTCTGGTACTGGCGGTACCCAAATTCTACTCTTAAATCTAAGTATTCCTTCCTTGTCCATCTTAAATCTCGGTTCGGTTCCTTTAGATATCTTCCTTATCCCCTTTTTGCATTCACCGTCCTGAAGTTGAGCCTCCTTAACTTTATCCAATAGGGTTGCACCAGATTGCATCTGAAACAGTTTCTCATCTATTTCCATAGGATAATTCACTTCTAACTCCAACTTCTCCATTGCTGAAATCAATTCCTTCTGAGCGGTTAACATCATTAATTTCTCCCGACCATTTCTACTTAAGGCGTTGGCAACCACGTTTACCTTACCCGGATGGTATAAAATCTCACAGTCATAGTCCTTAATTAGTTCCAACCACCTTCTCTGGCGCATATTCAAGTCCTTCTGTGTAAAAATATATTTTAGACTCTTATGGTCTGTATATATTTCACACTTCTCCCCATAGAGATATTGTTTCCAGATTTTCAAAGCAAAAACCACTGCAGCTAACTCCAAGTCATGGGTCGGATACCCCTTCTCATAATCCTTCAACTGTAGTGATGCATACGCAATGACTCTGCCATTTTGCATAAACACACAGCTAAGTCCTTTATGCGACGCATCACTGTAAACAAACACAGGTGCTGTACTCAACCTCTTCTTTAGTTCCTGAAAGCTTTCCTCACACTTCTCCGTCCAAACAAATTTTACAGCTTTTCGAGTTAAATTTGTTAACGGAGCTGCGATCTTGGAAAAGTCTTGAATGAATCTTCTGTAATACCCTGCCAATCCAAGAAAACTTCATACTTCCGACGGTGTTCTCGGCTGATCCCAGTTTATCACGGCTTCAACTTCAGATGGATCCATCGAAATTCCGTCTTTATCGATCACATGCCCAAGAAATTGTACCCGCTCGATCCAAAATTTGTATTTCAAAAACTTGGCATACAACTTCTCTATTCTTAAAGCCTCTAACGTGAACTTTAAATGCTCTTCATGTTCTTCCTTGGTCTTTGAATATACCAAAATGTCATCTATAAATACCATTACAAATTTGTCCAAAAACGGCTTGAACACACCATTTATTAAGCTCATAAATGCTGCAGGAGCATTCATTAGACCAAATGACATTACCAGAAATTCGTATTGACCATATCGTGTTCTGGATGCTGTCTTCGGTACATCCTCTGGTCTCACCTTCAGTTGATGATAACCACTCCTCAAGTCTATCTTTGAAAAGTATCTTGCTCCCTTCAATTGATCGAACAGGTCATCGATAATTGGTAATGGATATCTATTCTCAATTGTGACCTTATTCAGTTCTCTATAATCGATGCAAAGCCTCATCGTCCCGTCCTTCTTCTTCACAAACAACACCAGCTCTCCCCACGACGATACGCTTGGTTGACTGTACTTCTTGTCCAGTAATTCTTGTAGTTGTACTATCAATTCTTTCATCTCAACTGGTGCCATTCGATATGGTGCCTTCTATATTGGAGCCGTTCCTGGAGCTAAATCGATCACAAATTCGACCTCTCTATCTGGCGGAAGTCCTAACAAATCGTCCGGGAATACATCTGCAAAGTCCCTCACTACTGGTATCTCCTCTACTTTCGGGTTCTCTTTACGACTGTCGACTATGTAAGCTAGATATCCTACACAGCCATATCTTAACAACTTCCTGGCCTGCATCATTGTCAGATAACTCACTTATCTAGGAAACTTGTTACCATAAAACATAACCTTTGACGGAGTCATAAGGTTAATATGCTTCTTATGGCAATCAATTACAGCCCCGTAATTGAATAACCAGCCCATACCCAAAATAACGTCAAATTCCCCAACTCGAATAGGGATAAGATCTACGTTCATGACATTTCCCTTAATGTCCACTATACAGTTCTTATGCACGTACTTAACAGGGATTATTTCTCTATTCGTAATTTCTATGTTCATGGGGTGTTCCAACTCATCCTTAGCCAATTCTAAATTCTTAGCAAAGTCATCGGATATAAATGAACAAGTAGCACCCGAATCAAATAATACATAAGCATTAACTCTATTGATCGAAATGATACCTGACACCATATCACGCGACTACACTGCATCCTGCACCGTCATATTGAAAGTCCTGACGGTCGGTCGGTTGGTTACGGTTGGTCCTGTGATGGTCAGATCGCTTCCACCGATGTTTTCTCGGTTTCCTCCAGATCCTGCCCCTCCAAATCCCTTCTTAGGACAGTCCCTTGCAAGATGATCCTTTGAGCCACAAGTGAAGTAGGCACCCTTCTTTGGATTAGGACAGTTAAGTGCTATGTGGCCTTCCTGACCACAATTGTAGCACACTCGTTTACCTTTGATACTCCCAAATGAGCTTTCCCGCAGGTCGGGCATGCTTCGATCCTTTTCTTCTGACCTCCTTGTTGATTTCCAGATGATGAGTTATCAGTGCACCTTCTCTTGTAATTATTACTACCTCCTGTGTTGCTTCCACTAGCCTTGTTCATTCCTTCATTTTCATTCTTCTTCTTCTTCTAATCCTGATTATATTTGGTTACCGCATCGCTTCCACCTTCAGCGAGTATGGCTTTCTCTATTACCCCGGTGAATGTCTTCAACTGAAACATCGACACCATACTATATAACCACGACTTCAGTCCTTGTTCGAACCTTCTTTCTTTCCTCTCATCCGTGTGCACTTGATATGTGGCAAACCTTGCCAACTCATTAAATCTAGCCGCATAATCAGGTACGAACATATTCCCCTGCTTCAACTCCAGAAACTGAACCTCCAATTGGTTCTGCGAGCTGGTCGGGAAATACATCTCGAAAAACATCTCCTGGAGCCTTTCCCACGTAATCACACCTTCACGTCCACGGACCTTATTTGCTTACCACCAATAAGTGGCTTCAGATTTCAGCATGAATGTTGCAAAAGCGGTCTTTTGGTCCTCTCTGACTCTAGCAACATCGAAAACCTTCTCCATCTCCATAACCCAAGTGTGACGACCCCAAAATTAGGTATACATCACCCATCTTGGGTCGTCAGATACATGGTACAGAATACAAATACAACTTACTAATACAACTGTCGTGTACAGTACGAAAAAACATAACTGTGAGTTTGAATACAATTATTATCTACTAGAGACTATACAAACTCAAAAGGAGTCCTCATTACAATTATTGTCACACTATTTAACAGAATAGTGAGGACTACTACTACTATCATCTGGTCCATCACTCCGTTCCCGACTCGTCCCAGCTATATTCTCATTTCCTGAAGAGAACAGTGAAAGAAAGGGTGAGCTCAACTAGCCCAATAAGAAATACTATGACTAAGATAATGCACAATAAATTATCATTAGCCTTCAATAGTGTTAAACGGATAAAATATAACGAACTTCAAGTTTAACTGCGGCGGAACAAGCAATCTATTAAAAGAGTCAAGTAGAAAATAAAATCTACTATCTTCTATGATTTAAAAGGTTTTTCAACACTGTTTTCGCTGGGACTCAGCTTAATAAAATAGTCCACATCATCGAATCACCCCTACACTATGGCCAAGGATATTTGTGTATTCATTAATGGTCATGATCATGCCAACAACTGTCCACCAATGCACTACGGGCCAATGAGGACTTTTACCACATCATTTATAACATTACGGTCATGATTATACCGAATAATCCCTAGTCATAATCATACCAAGTCCATATCTGCACTACAGGCCACAGATGACTTTCAACATTTTATAAACATGAGGATGATGACAATGATATAAGAATTCAATAAAACAAGTTCAAGAATTAAATTATCCAAGAATTAACAACGTCCAAATTGTCAACATGATACTGCTTTGTGGAGTAAAATTCAAGAATGCTTAGAAGAATATTTTCATGAAAAGATACTGGATGAAACACAATTATCAAGGATATTCCATAAATTTCATGGAGTATAGAAATTAAAACTTAACCCACTGAGTATAATAAAGAATGAAATAACAAAAAAATCACCATGCATGCGATATACCGCACAGACAGGTTATTCCAACAGAATAATAAATAATAGAACCAGGTTCGGCGTAAAACGCACAGACAGGATATTCCAACAGAATAATAATAAAGAAAGAACCAGGTCCGGTGTAAAACACACAGACAGGATGTTCCAACAGAATAATAATAAAGACAGAACCAGGTCCGGTGTAAAACACACAGACAGGATGTTCCAACACAATAATAATAAAGACGGAACCATGTCTGGTGTAAAACACACAGACATGATGTTCCAACAGAATAATAATAAAGACGGAACCAGGTCCGGTGTAAAACACACATACAGGATGTTCTAACAGAATAACAGAAGAATGTCACCAAGTATAGGGTAGACCGCGTATACAGGTTATTCCAACAGAATAATAAGAAATGAAATAACAACAGTTCTCTTCATGAATAAGAAAGAATAACACCCCTTACCGTTTTAAAGAAGAACTGAAATAAGGAAGTAGTTAAGTAGCAGAATACTTTTCTTCTCTCTCTATATAGTTTCTCTCTCTAGAGTTCAGTGAATTCGTAAGAAATAATGAAGGAATGAGCTGCTATTTATAGAAAAATGGAATGCATAGTAACTAATCCGTGAACGGTCCAGATTGATTACTTTAATCTGACGGTCCATATTTAAAGAAAAATCTTTTAAATAAAATATAATATATTCTATTTGTAGAATAACTTTAATAAAGTATTCTGTTTTATATAAAAAGATGTTTCTGTTTTATTACATTAATAATACGAATAAAACAAAACTTCATTATCGCTAAATAATTCATATTTTTAACTGACAATAATTGAATCAAACTGAGTGACTTCTCACATAAGCATTAATAATCAATACCGTGTACTACTATGCAACCACACGTATTACTGTACTTTTACTACCTAGTAGTTCAACAGTATCAATGGTAAAACTTCCGCCGTTATTTTTAATAAAATATTTTTGTCGTTTTCTCAAGTCGACAATAATTCTGTTGTGGGGTCCACCATTGATTGTGCCGTTGTACTAATATTCTCTGTTAAAACGAATATTCTCCGACCAATCGAATATTATATAACAACTTGCATACTTTGCAAAATTTATAAATATTACCCACAACTATAATATTATATCAAATTAACTCTATAATATTCAAAAATGATATTTATAGAAAATTCATCTTTATTTATAAAAGTTGGGGTCTTACAACCTCCCCTTCTTATGAAATTTCACCCTCGAAATTAGGGTACGTACCTGGTATGTCGAAGTGGTAAGGATACCTTGACTTCATTTCAGATTCTAACTCCCAAGTCATTTCCTCAACATCGTGGTTTCTCCACAAAACTTTGACTTGAGGTATAACCTTGGAGCATAGAATATGTTCCTTCTTATCCAAGATTTGAGCAGGAACTTCTTCATACGTCAAATCCTCCGCTATTTCGTCCGGTTCTAACTCAATAATGTGGTTCGGGTCTTCCACATATTTACGTAACATGGATATGTGAAAAACGTTATGAATCGAGGATTGAGCTTTTCTCTCTTTCCAAATCTCGTAACTCCTTTCCATGGAGCAACATGTAAGAACACATGATTTCCTATATCAAATTCCACGTCCTTTCGATGAAGATCAACATAGCTCTTTTGTCGATCTTGTGAGGTTTTTATACGTTGTCGGATCGTTTGAATATTTTCTGTAGTCATACGTACCAACTATGGTCCCAACAATGTTGCTTCACCCACCTCATCCCAGCATACTGGAGAACGATATTTTCTTCCATACAACGCTTCGAATGGAGCCATGCCAATACTTGCTTGATAACTGTTGTTGTAGGAAAACTCCACCAATGATAAGAACTTGTCCCAACTTCCCTTGAAGTCAAGGACACAGAGTCTTAATAAATCTTCTAGAGTTTGAATAGTCCTCTCTGATTGTCCGTCCGTCTGAGGATGATATGCCGAACTAAATCGTAAATCCGTGCCCATAGCTTTTTGTAAGTTAACCCAAAATCGTGAAGTGAATCTTGGGTCTCGGTCAGAAACTATGGATACTGGCATACCATGTAGTCTTACAATCTCGTTTATGTACATACGAGCAAGACGTTCAAGTGTATAAGTTTCTCGTATAGGTAAAAAATGAGCAGACTTGGTCAATCTATCAACAATGACCCAAATCGCATCAATACCTTGAGAAATCTTAGGAAGACTGGTAACGAAATCCATGGTAATGTGCTCCCACTTCTATTTTGGAATTTCAAGTGGTTGCAATGGACCTTTTGGTATTTGATGCTCCGCCTTGACTCGTTGACAAGTTAGACACCTTGAGATAAACAGCGCTATCTCTCGCTTCATATTGCTCCACCAAAATGTATGACGAAGATCATGATACATTTTGGTACTCCCAGGATGGATTGCAAACGGTGTGTTGTGCGCCTCCATCATGATTTTATACTTTAAATCAGGGTCGTTAGGAACACAAAGTCTGGAGTTGACTCGAAGTATTCCTTCTTCATCGATTCTTGCTTCCAGCATAGCACCTTCTTGCACTTTCTTCCTCATACGCATCAGCTCCAGGTCTGTAGCTTGAGCAGCTTTAACTTAATCGATTAAAGTTGGTTCTACTCGTATATTCGCCATCATCACATGGGTCCCTGGAGTCTTTAACTCTATCTCTATCCTTTGCAAGTCACACAAAATGGGCCTTTGTGTTGACAATATCGCACTCGTACTTGCATATGATCTTCTACTCAATGCGTCAGCTACCACGTTCGCTTTTCCAGGATGGTATTGAATGGTATGATCATAATCTTTCAACAGTTCAAGCCAACGTCGTTGTCGCATGTTGAGTTCCTTTTGAGTGAAGAAATATTTGAGGCTTTTATGATCCGTAAAGATCTCCACCTTCTCCCCATACAAGTAATGCCTCTAAATTTTAAGTGCAAAGACAACAGCTGCCAACTCTAGATCATGAGTAGGATAATTCCTCTCATATTCCTTGAGTTGTCTTGATGCATAGGCTATGACTTTTCCATGTTGCATGAGAACGCATCCCAACCCTTCGCTCGAAGCATCACTGTAGATGACAAATCCCTCCGAGCCAGATGGTATTGTTAGAACAGGTGATGAAATGAGTCTCCTCTTGAGTTCTTGAAAACTCTTATCACATTCTTCGCTCCAACCGAACTTTGTATCTTTCCGAGTCAGCTGAGTTAGTGGAGTAGCGATTCGAGAAAATCCTTCCACGAATCTCCGATAATAACCAGCTAAACCGAGAAAGCTACGCACTTCGATTACTGATTTAGGTTGCTCCCAGCTTTGAATAGCTTCAATCTTTGCCGGGTCAACAGATATTCCACGACTTGATACTACGTGCCCAAGGAATGCTACCTCCTCCAGCCAGAACTCATATTTCTTCAACTTGGCATAAAGCTTGTACTCACGAAGCTTTTGGAGTACCAGTCTCAAGTGTTGCTCATGATCTTCACGGGTTTTGGAATAAATAAGGATGTCATCAATAAAGACGACCACAAAGTGATCCAAATATTCCTTGAATATCTGATTCATCATATCCATGAAGGCAGCAGGAGCATTAGTCAATCCAAAGGACATGACTAGGAATTCATAATGCCCGTACCGAGTTCTGAAAGCCGTCTTTGGAATATCCTCAATTCTAACCTTCAGCTGATGATATCCAGAACGAAGATCGATCTTTGAAAAGAATTGTGCTCCTTGTAACTGGTCAAACAGGTCATCAATACATGGCAATGGGTACCTGTTTTTGATGGTGACATGATTCAACTCCAGATAATCAATACAAAGTCGCATACTTCCATCTTTCTTCTTCACGAATAGCACATGAGCACCCCAAGGAGAAGTACTAGGACGAATAAAGCCAATGTCTAACAATTCCTGCAGTTGGATCTTTAACTCCTGAAGTTCAATAGGAGCCATTCGATATGGGGCTTTGGAAATGGGTTTTGTACCGGGTTCAAGGTTGATACAAAATTCAATTTCACGCTCTGGGGGTAGGCCAGGAAGTTCTTCAGGGAATACGTCAGGGAATTTATTAACAATAGAAATATCATTCAAAACTGACGTATTTTTGTTTAGATCCGCGACATGAGCTAAGAAAGCTTGACATCCGTTTTTTAATAAACGAATAGCTTTATGGCTTGAGATGACAGCGATTGATTTTAATGGTTTGGTTGCTTGAATTCGCATAATAGGTTGATTAGGAATATGAAAGCTAGCAACCTTACTAAAACAATCAATTTTTGCATGATGAGTAGTTAACCAATCAATCCCTAGAATCACGTCAAATGCAAGTATTTTTAATGAAATAAGATCGACAGGTAATGTGTGGGTACCAACTTGAACCAAACAAGACTTATAAACCATGGATGTAATGAAGGTTTCTCCCAATAGAGTTTTAACAGATAAGTAAAAGTCTAATTTCTCCGGAGTCAAATTTAATCGATGAGCGCAATTAGGAGAAATAAATGAATGGGTAGAACCGGTATCAAATAAAGTATAGACTTTATTAGAGTTTATGATAAGCTTACCCGTGATGACCTCATTCAGGTTCCTTGCTTTCTGGGAGGTCACAACAAACGCTCTCCCTTGCACTACCGGTTTTGACTTTTCTGAGACGGCCTTTGGTGTCTCCATCTTGGCTGAACTTGTTTTTGGTAAACGACAAAATCGAGCTAAATGACCTTCTTTTCCATAATTATAACATGCTTTAGACGACATCGCACAGCTTGGACTGATGTGCCCCTCCCCTCCGCATTTGAAACATATGATAGGTGGTCGTTCTCCTTCCTTAACAACGGGTGCTGGTGCTGACGTCTTTCCATCATTGTTGAATCTCCCCTTCTTGAAATGACCATTCTTATTGTTTTAGCCCTGATTACCACCGAAGTGGTTACCATTTCTGGCCTGTTGATTCCCTCCACGCTTGTGGTCACCGCTTCGATGACTGCTCTCACTGGTATTATCATTTTGCCGACTGCTCTCTTTTGGTTGCGTTGACTCGTTATCGCGCTCCACTAACTGAGCCCTATTCACAACATCTGAATACAAACACAGTTTATGAGAAATAAGATATTGACGTATCTCAGGTTTCAAACCTCGCAAAAACATTCGCGTCATTCGCTCTTCATTATCCACCAAGTGGGACGCAAACCGGGACAACTCAGCAAATTTAGCCTCATACTGCGACACAGTCATATTATTCTGCTCCAATTTGATGAACTCCACCTCCTACATGTGACGAACACTTTCGGGAAAGTATTTGTCATTGAACAGCTCTTGGAACTTCTCCCAAGACATCTTCAGTGCGGCAGGTTGAGTACGCTTAATCGATTCCCACCAGTAATCTGCCTTTCCTCACAACATAAAGGCGGCAAAGGGAACCTTTTGCTCCTCGGAGCATCCCAAGACATCAAATATCTTGGTGATCTGCTTTATCCATGTTTCCACTATAAGTGGTTTTGGCACTCCCTTAAACTCCGGTGGTCCCAGCTCCTTGAACTGTTTAGCGGTGACCGTCCGAGAGTTTTCAGTGTTTCCACCTATATTTTGGACATGAGCCGCTCTCGCATGCTGTTGCATGAACTGCATAAAGCTTCTGAACATTCCATCATTCATCATCTGGTTAGTGTTGTTATTTGCATGAGGATTGTCACCTTCTTGATGCACATTATCCTGATTATTGATATGTGGTGAATCAACAGTCGCCTGTGCTCCATTGCTATTCTCAACATTCTCAGATGCCATTTTTAGATACTGCCACAAAATAAAAGTTAATTGATATGTCATATATTATCCTTACATTATGACCGACCAATTAAATACCATGCAAAAAAACTTAGTTAGGTCATACTAGCGAAGGAATTCCCCGTCTCTCCCCTCCTAGTTCTATTCTCACATCTTAGCCAGGGATCATATCCCTAAGCTCTGATACCAACTGTGACGCCCCCAAAATTAGGTATACATCACCCATCTTGGATCGTCAGATACATAGAATAGAATACAAATACAACTGTCGTGTACAATACGACAAAACATAACTGTGAGTTTGAATACAATTATTGTCTACTAGAGACTATACAAACTCAAAAGGAGTCCTCATTACAATTATTGTCACACTATTTAAAAGAATAGTGAGGACTACTACTACTATCATCTGGTCCATCACTCCGTTCCCCGACTCGTCCCAGCTATATCCTCATTTCCTGAAGAGAACAGTGAAAGAAAGGATAAGCTCAACTAGCCCAGTAAGAAATATTATGACTAAGATAATGCAGAATAAATTATCATTAGCCTTCAATAGTGTTAAACTGATAAAATATAACGAACATCAAGTTTAACTGCTGCGAGCAATCCATTAAAAGAGTCGAGTAGAAAATAAAATCTACTATGTTCTATGATTTAAAAGGTTTTTCAACACTGTTTTCGCTGGGGACTAAGCTTAATAAAATAATCCACATCATCGAATCACCCCTGCACTACGACCAATAATATATGTGTATTCATTAATGGTCATGATCATGCCAACAACTGTCCACCAATGCACTACTGGCCAATGAGGACTTTTACCACATCATTTGTAACATTACGGTCATGATTATGCCGAATAATCCCTGGTCATAATCATACCAAGTCCTTCTATGCACTACAGACCACAGATGACTTTCAACATTTTATAAACATGAGGATGATGACAATGATATAAGAATTCAATAAAACAAGTTCAAGAATTAATTTATCCAAGAATTAACAACGTCCAAATTGTCAACATGATACTGCTTTGCAGAGTAAAATTCAAGAATGCTTAGAAGAATATTTTCATTAAAAGATACTGGATAAAACGCAATTATCAAGGATATTCCACAAATTTCATGGAGTATAGAAATCAAAACTTAACCTACTGAGTATAATAAAGAATGGAATAACAAAAGAAATCACCATGCATGCGATAGACTGCACAGACAGGTTATTCCAACAGAATAATAAATAATGGAACCAGGTCCGGCGTAAAACGCACAGACAGGATATTCCAACAGAATAATAATAAAGACAGAACCAGGTCCGGTGTAAAACACACAGACAAGATGTTCCAACAGAATAATAATAAAGACGGAACTAGGTCCGGTGTAAAACACACAGACATGATGTTCCAACAGAATAATAATAAAGACGGAACCAGGTCTGGTGTAAAACACACAGACAAGATGTTCCAACAGAATAATAATAAAGACGGAACCAGGTCCGGTGTAAAACACACAGACAGGATGTTCCAACATAATAACAGAAGAATGTCACCAAGTATAGGGTAGACCGCGTATACAGGTTATTCCAATAGAATAATAAGAAATGGAATAACAACAGTTCTCTTCATGAATAAGAAAGAATAACACCCCTTACCGTTTTAAAGAAGAACTGAAATAATGAAGTAGTTAAGTAATATAATACTTTTCTTCTCTCTCTCTATAGTTTCTCTCTCTAGTGTTCAGTGAATTCGTAAGAAATAATGAAGGAATGAGCTGCTATTTATAGAAAAATGAAATGCATAGTAACTAATCCATGAACGGTCCAGATTGATTACTTTAATCTGACGGTCCATATTTAAAGAAAAATCTTTTAAATAAAATATAATATATTCTATTTATAGAATAACTTTAATAAAGTATTCTGTTTTATATAAAAAAATGTTTCTGTTTTATTACGTTAATAATAAGAATAAAACAAAACTTTATTATCGCTAAATAATTCATATTATTAACTGACAACAATTGAAACAAACTGAGTGACTTCTCACATAAGCATTAATAATCAATACCGTGTGCTGCTATACAACCACACGTATTACTGTACTTTTACTACCGAGTAGTTCAACAGTATCAATGGTAAAACTTTCGCCGTTATTTTTAATAAAATATTTTTGTCGTTTTCTCAATCCGACAATAATTCCGTTGTGGGGTCCACCAATGATTGTGCCGTTGTACGAATATTCCCTATTAAAACGAATATTTCCCGACCAATCGAATATTATATAACAACTTGCGTACTTTGCAAAATTTATAAATATTACCCACAACTATAACATTATATCAAATTAACTCCATAATATTCAAAAATGATATTTATAGAAAATTCATATTTATTTGTAAAAGTTGGGGTCTTACACCAAGTTTGAGCTTCTATCTGGTTCGTGGAACCTTTAAATTCTTGTGGTTCCACTGCCTTGAAATCCTTAAACGTCGTATTCGGTGGAGCTTGATGTTGATTATTCATCGCTCCAGCTAGTAAGTTCACCAATTGCTAAACGGGGTTAGCATTGGCGTTGTTGTTATTCGTTGATTCTTCCTAAGCCGGTTGACGGTTTTGTCTTCTTCTTGACGGCATATTTCTGTTACAATATACGCTTATTAGATCTTTATTAAATTCTCTAAATAGTTAAGGCTTACTCAATAATTTAACATAATCACTTAACACATTATCTCAAACAAGTTGATATATTTATTCAAATCGAAAGTTTTAACATCAAAGGATAGCATCACTACTATTTACATTAACTATCACGAGATAAAAAATCTACAGGATTTAGAACATTAAAATATTTTTTTGTTTATAAACACATCAGAATTTACATCTAAATACCAGATAAGTTTTCACATAATTAAAAAAATCCTATCACTACCTGTTAAGGCGCCGAATAGCCTTGATACGTTCCTTTTCCATAATGCGACACATCGTCCTGCGATCTAGCACGTACGATGGTAGTCCTTCAAACTGAATTAGGTATCTCATAACTCGATCTTGAGTCTCATCCATTGCGTTTTGTAATGTAGAGTACGTCGCCCCAAGCTTAGCCTTGTTCGTACGACAATCATCTTCTGCAAGATCAGCACGACGTGATTCTCTTACCCAGCCCTCCTCTGCTATGATCAACTTTTCTGAGCTTTCCTTCAGTTCCTTCTTCAACTTCTCTATCTCTTCAGACTTTTCCTTGGTTTAACCCTTCTCGTGGACCAAATCTCATTCTACATTTCCTAGTCTTGTGTGGAGAGTCACAACCTCCCTATCCTTCTGCTTGATGGTAATCTGTTGAATAATCATCTACTCAGTCAAATCCTGGACAATGTCACGTAACTCTACGTTACGGTCATATAGTTTATCGTACATCTCAGCATCGATGGAATTCAGTGGGAACTCCTCTTCTTCCTCTTCCTCTTCCTCCTCAGGATCCTCCTCTGGATCAGTCTCAGGTTCATGCTCCTGACCAACAACAGTGATCAACGGAGATGGCTCCCTCTGTACTAATTGCTCCCTAACAACATGAATATCTCGGGGTTCCTCATCCCTTGCTCGACTAGCTCCTCCAACATCTGACATCTTGACAACACATTTTCAAGTTTTAGTTACTAAGTCTTACTGGTGAGCACATAATTTAACACATAAACACATAAAGTCTTTTATTATCTTCAATGAATTAAGAAATTCATCTCTTAGAACTCGATAAGAGTTTTCCATCACTATGTTATTCCTATAAGGCTACTACCTAAGGTTGTTCCCCCACCTAAGGTTCATAACCTACAGCTTTGATACCAACCTGTGACACCCCCAAATTCGGTACTTAAATTTTCACATGATTTGGTGTTCACTATTCAAAAATCATATATCTATCTACCCATAATAAATGAAGACATTAATAGATAGAAATCAATCCTCTCCTTAAGGAGTTACAACATCTGAATTAAATAGATCAATCCCAGGTCATACTAACCTTAAATCTTAACTGCGAAAACATAAACAATTTATAGTCTTATACAACATCAACATAAGTCTTAACGCGTAAGTTCAACATCATATAAAACAACAAGTCTTCATCACTTGTTAATCTTTCCCTTGCCCTTGCTAGTAGAAGACTCGTTGGATCTTTCATTCTTAACTGCAATGTTATTATTATGCAAGAGTGAGCACGATTGCCCGCAAGTATAATAATAAAATAACAATATAATAACATGCGAGTGAATCAAAGACTTCTAAACTATAACTCAACTTTTGAATCAAGAATGAATAACAAGAATCAAAAGAATTTTGAGGGTCATAAGACCTTGAACTATGTCCTAGGTATCAAGGGTTATACTTAAAACCTTTAACAGTCATAAGACTATAGATTCTTCTTCTCGTACTTAGGGGGATCAGCCCTTAGTACCATACTGTGCACAATATCTTAACGCTAACGTATAAGTAATCCTTATACAGGGTTGTTCATCTCAGTTTGACATTAGAGTCTGCACCAAAGAAAGTTTGGTTTGGATAAATCAATAAGAGTTCTAAAATTTAGAACGTTCACCAACTATGGACTAGTCAAATCAAATAAGGTTCACTAGTCTAATATGGTTCAACAATAAATGATATTTAAATTGAATAACAATCTCAAGAGGTATACAATAGAACAAGTATTGTATAACATAATTATACTTTGAAAAGATAAATAATCTTCAATATAACAATTTGAACTTGATTTAATAATAACGAGAATTTACTCGGTGAAATTTATAAACTTGAATAATGATACAAGTAAGGTTAGGAAACATGCCTTGTGCGTAGATTACACGTTAATTATTCACGTTCTTGAATTTAATCCTACATACCATTCATATTCACAATGACTGTTAATTATAATGTAACTAATCATCACAAGTTCATTCTTTTTGTCTAACTCGGATTATGACTATACTAGTCAATTTACCACACTTATTGTCACATAATATACACTTCGCGAACAATAAGTTAACTATGCATTTAATAATTCAATCCATACTTGAATGCATTATTGACATGTTAAGAATATATTTTAACATCTCATTATACGTCTAACATATTTTTATGTACCTTAGATTAGGTTACTATCACATTCTTAGACTTGAACAATATGGAAAAATTACATTTCTGGACATTCTGCAAAGTGGTGCTGCTGCGCCACAAATAGGCTTGTCCTTGGCGCTACGGCGCGGTGGCGCTGCGGCTCGACTCTTGGTGCTGCATCGCGGGTCTTAAGGCGTGGAACTGGCGTCGCAGTGCGGCGAACCAGTAACAGTTCTGCAATTCGCGAAAAATTACAGAACATGGCCAACACCTCCAATTAATTTATTCTTACATGAAATTAGACATACCCAAACACTATAATACACATATAATCATTAATTAACCCTTCTATAATGATTTTAACAAGTTAAAACATATTATTTGCAGAATCAACACATGTAATTTATTGTTCTTGATGTTTTTGAAAGTTTTAAATACAAAACATGAAAAATCAACACTACGGGTTCTTTATAACACCGAATCCTTTCATTTAAAGTTTGGTCTCTTCGTTTTAATATACATAACCCTTTACAAGCATAAATTTATGATATAACCTATGATAGACGTATCAACTTTGGTACGTAAGGCCATATGGCCATATTTTATACTCTGTAATTTTGTAGCAACAATATACGACGTATTTTATGAAATTGATGCTATGGTTTATACAATATGTATAATAAAACACGATATGATAACATTTATCATATAATTAACACATAATCGTTACTCCTTTTTCCACTACAGAGCTTTTATAGAACATAAAAGCCATTTTCTTAAAAACTTAAACAACGTAAAAATAGAAATTGGGTTAAAAGAATTACCCAAAGTATAAGTGTTGATTAGGAGAGCCTTGATGATCCTTTCTCAGTTACTAGATCAATCACGCACTCACAAATTCTCTCAACTTCACAATTTCTCTCTGTATTTTCCTTTTTCTAGACTTAGCCAAATGAAGAAGAAGACGTCGCTTTATAAAATAACTAAGTGCAGAGGTGGTCAGTTAACCCAATCATGGGTTAACTGCAATTAACTCCACATAAGGCTTCGTTTGGTTAATCTTAAATGGCTCAAATCCATTTAATTTAATAAATCTTTTATCCTATAGTTTAATAATGTCACATTCAATTATAAAATAAATTAAATATCTTATTTAATTTAATTTGAATAAAATATAATATTTTCTCATTAATTCACATAGTCATATAATTAATTTTCTCATTAATTATAAAAATAATATTAGGTTTATTAAATATTTCTTTTAATTCAATAAACTCACATCATTACATACTTTAAATAATAAAATTCTCCACATTAATTTAATAAATATAATACACATAATTAAATTAATCTATCATAATTGCATCAATTAATTATTTAATCTAATAATTAAATCATCAAAAATATTTATTTAATTCAATAAATATTAAAATTAAATTACAAAATCTCGTTTGTCACACTATTGATGACAAAAATTGATTTCTTTTCGGTCCAAATAATTTTTGATACAATACTATTCTTGAATTTTACTCCACAAAGCAGTATCATGTTGACAATTTAGATATTATTGAATTCTGGATAAATTAAATTATAAATCTTTAAAAATTTATCATTTGCTTTCATTTAATTTAATTTTTATATCATTGTCATCATCATCATGCTTATATTGTGATGAAAGTCATATTTGGCTTACGTGCATAGATGGACTATTGATTGGTATGATTATGATCAAAGATTATTCGGTGTAATCATGACCTGTAATATTATAAATAATATGGTAAAAGTCCTCATTGGCCCGTAGTACATTGATGGACAGTTGTTGGCATGATAATGACCGTTGGTGATTACACGAATATCCTTGGCCCGTAGTGCATGGATAATTTGTGGACGTGATACTAATGAATATCCTTGGCCCGTAGTGCATGGATAATTCAGTGATGTGGATTGTTTATTGAGCTGAGTCTCAACCATAAAGTTGATGATAAACTTTTTAAATCATAGAAGATAGTAGATATCATGCTCTACTTTACTCTTCTAAAGGTTTGCTTGTTCCGCAGGAGTTAAACTTGATGATTATTGTATTTTATCACTTTAACATCGTTGAAAGCTAATAATAATTTATTCTACATTATCTTAGTCATAATATTTCTCACTGGGCTAGTTGAGCTCACTTTTTGCTTTCATTGTTCTCTTCGGAAAATGAGAACGTAGCCGGGACTAGTCGGAGAATGGAGTGACAGTCCGAGATGGTGGTTGTAGTAGTCTTCACTATTTTATAAAATAGTGTGATAATAATTGTAACGAGGACTCTATTTGAGTTTGAATACTATCTACTAGACAATATTCGTGTAAAAACTCTCAGCTACGTTTGTGACGTATTGTATAAGGAAGTTTGTATTTAAATTATGTATCATGTATTTAGCGACTCAGAATGGGTGATGTATACCTATTTTGGGGGCGTCATAGTTGGTATCAAAGCTTAGGGATATGATCCCTGGCTAAGATATGAGACTAGAACTAGGAGGGGAGAGCCAGGTAATTCCTTCGCTAGTATGACCTACCTAAGCATATTTATTATTTAATTGGTCGGTCAGACTATAGGGATAATATGTGGCATGTCAATTAACCCTTGTTTTATGGTAGTATTTGAAAATGACATCTGAAAATCAAGAGATGAACTCATATAGAGTTTTAAGTAATGAATCGAGGAGATTCATTTAAAGAATAAATATTGGGGTATAATATTTTGTTATAACAAAGATTTTATTGGGGAGTACTAATTAAGTTATTAAACTAGATTGTAGGATGTCAGGCGAAGAATAAATTAGAGATATCCATGTGGTGAGTGAAAAATTGATAGTTGCACCCGAGCTAGTCACAGAGGTAGCAGTTGAGAGTGAGGAAGAAGAGGAACCTGAGAAAAATTAATTAGGAGAACTTTATGATCAAAATGTTGAACTGGAAAATCGTATTCATGAGTTAGAAGAGCATGCTGAAGAACGACAGGTGGTCGTGGAACAAAAGGATGCAACAATTCAAGCTTGTGTTAACCGATATATGATGCTTGAATAGAAGCACTTTTTGGCAGAGTATAAGATGATAAAGCTGGAATCTGAGAATTTAAATGTCAAGCATCAGATGAAAGAAGAAACAACTGAATGAGTGAGAATGAAGAATGCATGGGTAAACGTCGCACGACGCGTTGATATTGTGGAAAGAGAAGTCCGATCCAAGAAGGCTAAAATAGATGATATGTATTTCTCTTTTTGGATAGCAATTGGGAGAACCCAACATCGAGTTTTGAATTACCATGTACATTGCAGTCAACCCCAATTCGAGATGGATAGAAGATTAATGATTCAGGTCATGGATCAGGAGTACGACAAAGCAGTTGAGGGTGTAATGATGACACCAAAGGTTGTTCAAGGCAAGTCAAAATCGGTGGTTCAAGTGAGAGCGTTTTTCATAACTTTCCAAAAAGCGAGGAAACGAACGAAGTTATCACGGGTAAGTTAATCATAAACTCTTGCGAAGTCTATACCTTATTTGATACCGATTCTACCAATTCTTTTATTTCTCCTACTTGCGCTCAACGTTTAAATTTAACTCCGAAAAAATTAGACTTTGACTTATTGTTAAAATCACGTTGGGAGAAACCTTCATTACATCCACTGTTTATAAGTCATGTTTAATTTAAATCGGCAACCGCACGTTTCATGTCGATCTTATCCCTTTGAAAATACTTGCATTCAATGTGATTTTAGGAATTAATTGGTTAACTACTCATCATGCTAAAATTGATTATTTTCGTAAGGTTATTAGCTTTCATATTCCTAACCAACCTATTATGTGAATTCGAGCAACCAAACTACTAAAGTCAATCACTGTCATATCAAGCCATAAAGCTATTCGTTTATTGAAAAATGGATGTCAAACATTCTTAGCCCATGTCACATATTTAAACAAAAATACGTCAAATTTGAATGATATTTCTATTGTTAATAAATATCTTGACGTATTCCCTGAAGAACTTCTTGGCCTACCCCCAGAGCGTGAAATCAAATTTTGTATCGAACTTGAACCCGGTATAAAACCCATTTCTAAAGCCCCATATCGAATGGTTCCTATTTAACTTCAGGAGTTAAAAACCCAACTATAAGAATTGTTAGACATCGGTTTCATTCGTCCTAGTACGTCTCCTTGGGTGCTCCTGTTCTATTCGTAAAGAAGAAAGATGGAAGTATGCGACTTTGTATTGATTATCGGGAGTTAAATCATGTCACCATCAAAAATAGGTACCCATCACCTCACATTGATGACCTGTTTGACCAGTTGCAAGGTGCCAAATTCTTTTCAAAGAACGATCTTCGTTCATGATATCATCAGTTAAAGATTAAAACTGATGACATTCCAAAGACTGCTTTCAGAACTCGGTATGGGCATTATGAATTCCTAGTCATGTCTTTTGGATTGACTAATGCTCCTGCTGCCTTCATGGATGTGATGAACCGAGTATTCAAGGAATATTTGGATCATTTCGTAGTTATCTTTATTGATGACATCCTCATATAATCCAAAAGCCGTGAAGATCATGCGCAACACTTGAGGCTGATATTCCAAAAGCTTCGTGAAAATAAGCTATACGCCAAGTTGAAGAAATGTGAGTTCTAGCCTGAGGAAGTAGCATTCCTTGGGCACATGATATCAAATCAAAGAATATCTGTTGACCCAGTAAAGATTGAAGGAATTCAAAGCTGGGAGAAACCTAAGTCAGTAACCGAAGTACGTAGCTTTCTGGGTTTAACTAGTTATTATTGGAGATTCGTAGAAGGGTTTTCTCGAATCGCTACTCTATTAACTCAACTGACTCAGAAAGATATAAAATTTGGTTGGAGTGAGGAATGTGAGAAGAGTTTTCAAGAACTCAAGAGGAGACTCATTTCAGCACCTGTTTTGACAATACAATATGGTTCGGAGGGATTTGTCATATACAGCGATGCTTCAAGCAAAGGTTTAGGATGTGCTCTCATATAACATGGGAAAGTCATAGCCTATGCTACACGACAACCAAAGAATATGAGAGGAATTATCCTACTCATGATCTAGAGTTGGCAGCTGTCGTTTTTGCGCTGAAAATATTGAGGCATTACCTGTATGAGGAGAAAGTGGAGATCTATATGGATCATAAAAGCCTCAAATATTTCTTCTCCCAAAAAGAGCTCAACATGCGGCAACAACGTTGGCTTGAGCTGTTGAAAGATTACGATCATACCATTCAATATCATCTTGGAAAAGCGAACGTAGTAGCTGACGCATTGAGTAGAAGATTATATACGGGTACGAGTGTGATATTGTCAATGCAAAGCCCCATTTTGTATGACTTGCAAAGGAAGGAGATAGAGTTAAAGACTGCAGGAACCCATGTGATGATGGCAAATATACGAGTAGAACCGACTTTAATTGATAAAGTTAAAGATGCTCAAGCTACTGACATGGAGCCGATGCGTATGAAAAAGATAGTGCAATAAGGTGCTATTCCAGAAGTAAGAATCGATAAAGAATGAATACTTCGAGTCAACTTCAGACTTTGTGTTCATAACGACCCTGATTTAAAGTATAAAATCATGATAGAGGCGCACAACACGCCGTTTGCAATCCATCCTAGGAGTACCAAAATATATTTTGATCTTCAACATATATTTTGGTGGAGCAATATGAAAAGAGAGATTAGGGAGTTTATCTCAAGGTGTTTAACGTGTCAACGAGTCAAGGTGGAGCATTAAGTGCCAAAAGGTCCATTACAACCACTTGAAATTCTAGAATGGAAGTGAGATCACATTACCATAGATTTCGTCAAGGTTTCTCAAGGCATAAATGTAATTTGGGTCATTGTTGATAGATTGACCAAGTCTGCTCATTCCTTACCTATACGAGAAATTTATTTACTTGAACGTATTGCTCGTATATACATAAAAGAGATTGTAAGACTGCATGGTTTGCCAGTAACCATAGTTTCTGATCGAGACCCAAGATTCACTTCACGATTTTGGGTTAGTTTGTAAAAAGCTATTGGCATGGATTTACGATTCAGATCGTCATATCATCCTCAAACACATGGGAAGTCAGAGAGGACTATTCAAACTCTTGAAGATCTATTAAGATTCAGTGTCCTTGACTTCAAAGGAAGTTGGGACAAGTTCTTGCCATTGGTGGAAATTTTCTACAACAACAGTTATTAAGCAAGTATTGGCATGGCTCCATTCGAGGCCTTGTATGGACGCAAGTGTTGTTCTCCAGTATGCTGAGATGAGGTGGGTGAAGCAATGTTGTTGAGACCGGAATTGGTACGCATGACATCGGAAAATATTCAAATGATCCGACAACGTATAAAAAACTCACAAGATCGACAAAAGAGTTATGCTGATCTTCATCGAAAGAATGTGGAATTCAATGTTAGAGATCATGTGTTGTTACGTGTTGCTCCATGAAAAGGAGTTACAAAATTTGGAAAGAGAGGAAAGCTCAATCCTCTATTCATTGGCCCATTTAAAATCCTCGATCGAGTAGGAATTCTGGCCTTTAGACTTGCCTTACCGCCAAGTATGTCTCGTGTTCATAATATTTTTCACATATCTATGTTACGTAAACATGTGAAAGACCCGAACCACATTATAGAATTAGAACCGGACGAGATTGCGGAAGATTTAACGTATGTGGAAGTACCTGTTAAAATCTTGGATAAGAAGGAACATATTCTACGCTCCAAAGTTATACCTCAAGTCAAAGTTTTGTGGAGAAACCACGATGTTGAGGAAATGACATAGGAGTTAAAATCTGAAATGAAGTCAATGTATCCTCACATCTTTGACATACCAGGTACATTCCTCAATTTTGACGACGAAATTCCATAAGAAGGGGAGGTTGTAAGACCCCAACTTTTATGAATAAATATTATTTTTTCTCAAAATATATTTTTGAATATTATGGTGTGGATTTGATATAATGTTATAGTTATAGGTAATATTTATAAATTTTACAAAGTAAGCAAGTTGTTATAAAATATTCGATTGGTCAGGGAATATTTGTTTTAACAGAGAATATTCGTACGATGACACAATCATTGGTGGACCCCACAACAAAATTATTTTTGGAGTTGGAAAACGACAGAAATATCTTTTTGTAAAAATAATGACAAAATTTTTACCGTTAAATTGTTGAAATTTTCGGTGGTAAAAGTATAGTAATACGCGTTGTTGCATAGTAGCACACAGTATTGATAATTGATGCTTACGTGAGAAGTCACTCAGTTATACTCAATTATTGCTACAGTAATTGCTGCGTAATATCTCTCATATTATTGATTCAATTATTGTCATAGTATCATCTGCATAATATTTTATATTATTAAATCAATAATTGAGACGACAAAGTTATTCATATTATTATTTGTATTATTGACGATGTCTAGAAAGTTCTGTTGAGGAAAGGGGTTTGGTCACCTAATTATGCGCCAATAGGGAGAAATCATTATCGAAAAGCCCTCTCTTTCCTGAGAATGATCTGGTTGTTAAATATTGTGAGTTATAATATTAATGATGAAGAAGTTCGTGTTGATTAAAGATGAAATTGTTGATAAAAATATTTTCATTGTGTTGGGATTATTATTGTTAGTAAAAATAGACATTTATTTCGATAATAATTGATTTCTAGATGTTAAATTTACCAAACGGGCAATTAATCGGATAAATGAGCAATTGATTGCTATTGGTTCACATGCAAATTACTGTTGGTTCACATGTATGGAACTATTGATTCACATGCATGTACTATTAGGGGAGGTGGTGCAAGATTGATAATACTTGAAGGACTAAATTAAAAATAGAAGTATAGATGAATGTATTATACTGTAATAATTTAAGCCCCTAATCGTGCAATTTTTGAAACTATGTTTTCCTATAAATAGAAACTCATTCTTCTTTCATTCTCACAAATTCACTAAAACTCACAAGAGAAATTATAGAGAGAGAAGCTATAGAGAGAAAGAAGAAGAGTATTATGTTACTTCACTATTCCAATATCCAGTCTTCTTCTAAGGTAAGGGATATTATTTTTGTTCAATATTCGTATGAAATAATATTTTCTTCCATACTCTGTAGTATGTAAGTAATATTATTTCGTCTCGTATTCCTGATTATACCCTCATTTTGTTAAAGTATTGCTGCTATACTCCGTGAAATTAGTAGAATATCCTTGAAATTTACGCTTCATCTAGTATCGTTTCACAAGGATATTTTTCTGCACATTCTTGTTAAATTTTAAGCTTTTCATGTCAGAGTACTGTTCATGGGTACTATTCATTTATACGGTACTATTTATAAAGTACTATTCATGGGTACTATTCACAAAGTACTATTTATAAAGTACTATTCACAAAATACTATTCATGAGTACTATTCATAAAGTACTATTCACATGGTACTATTCTTGAAGTACTATTCATGGGGTAGTATTCACCTGGAGTACTATTTATGATAAAAATAAATTTCTTTTCGGTCTAAATCATTTTTGATACAATATTATTTTTGAATTTTACTCCACAAAGCAATATCATGTTGACAATTTGAACATTATTGAATTCTGAATAAATTAAATTATAAATCTTTAAAAATTTATTCTTTGCTTTCATTTAATTGAATTTTTATATAATTGTCATCATCCTCCTACTTATATTGTGAAGAAAGTCATCTTTGGCTTACGTACATAGATGGACTGTTGATTGGTATGATTATGACCAAGGATTATTAGGTGTAATCATGACTTGTAATGTTCCAAATAATGTGGTAAAAGTCCTCATTGGCCCGTAGTGCATTGATGGACAGTTGTTGGCATGATCATGACCATTGGTGATTACACGAATATCCTTGGCCCGTAGTGAAAGTAGTATGCACACAAGCCAATCTTGTTTGATGATAAAGCATATATTTTGTAACAAACTTATTCATTTATTAATAAAAAGAATTAATTTATTAAAGGCTTTTAATTATCTACATGATGTTGTTTTATAATATATGATAAACCCATAGTTTTAAGCAATGCTTTTAAAATAATGATGATGATCATTCTAATGAGATCTAAATTCTTAGAAAGCTTAAAACTAAAATAGTTCCCAATCGTTGGATTACAAAATTGGAAATTAGTGAATCCGGATAGATTGGTACATACATTGCTTGCTCATTGAATGAGGATGATTGTTCTCAAGATCATTTGTGTGGAGACACTAAAGCAAGTATGTAGGTGCTTATTAGAGAATAAGTTTACTGAACGTGGCTCGCTAAGGAATACCTAATGGAGTTTTACTTACCTGTCAATAGGAATTCCTGTAGTGATAGTAGTACAAGTGATTCTTGGACTTGAGATCATCATAGTATCTTGTGTATGATAAATTATACTTTGACTTATTTCTTAAGACCTTTAGGGTATTTCAAAGGGTATGCTTGGGTATAATAAGTTGTACATGGAGATAATGTATGATAAATAAAGAATCTACCGCTTCTACTAAAAGAAGAGAAATGTCCTATGTGATTCTTTAAATGACAACCCAGTAGTCCTTGGCCAAGGCATAATAAAATTAGAAAGAAATTTCTAATTTGTATTATTTGGAGTTGTGCATTTAAGAGTCGAAATACATATAATTAAATAAAATAAGACTTGACAATAATTTCATGTCTTATATTTAATTGGGACATTATATGGTGGAATGATTGAATTGTACGGTAATTATTTACTCAAAAGGTTCTTTTATGATTAATGTTGAAATCTATATTATCTGAAAAATCGTTAATTGCTAGGGAGACTTATCCCTATTGTAGAATAAATATTATTTATTTAAATAAATTAATTATTTAATTTATTTATTTAAATAAGATTAGAATTGTTCTAATTGATTTATTCACAACCGGTTTAATATGGAGAACCTAAAGGGTCACACCATAAAAGGAAGAATAATTATTTAAGAAACAAATGGCATAATCATTATAATAAGTTAAGTATATTTAATTTAATCTATGGTGATAGAATAAATTTAATAGTTTAATATTTATTATTTAATATTTTGAAAATATTAAATATAAATTAATAAGAGGAGTCTTATTATTATTATTACTATTATTATTATTTAATTTCTAAAGGAGTTTGAGAATTAATTAATAATAGTACTATCATATATACTAATAAGATTAGGAGGCTAATTAATTAAAAGAGTTTAATTAATAATTTCTAATAAGATTGGGAGGCTAATTAATTAAAGGAGTTTAATTAATTAAAATAAAACACAATTCCTTAATTGTTAAGGAGGGTTGCCCACATCTATAAATAAGAGGAGTCTTATTATGGATGAGTTGGTTGACACTTTCACAACACACGTAAATACGTAATTCTAATAGTTGGGAGAGTACACCCTTTTCTATGAGAGATATAAAAATTAAGATTTTGCCAAACACCCATGATAAAAATAATAGAGTATCAATTAATTATTATAAGTTTGTTGTGTCACCACAAGGTTTTTCTTAATTTTTTGAGATGTTAATTTTATCACATTTGATGCTTATAAATAAAATTGAACAATGTTATTTTGTTGTGTCACCACAAGGATAATGATTTTTTTTTTGAATATATGGAAGTGCTAGGTTGGACTTAACTTGGATAATTTTGATTCGGATATGCCACCACTTGATCAAAATAATCTAAGAGGCATAATAAAAGGAGTTACATGATGATGTAATTGACAAATGTTGTCTACCTATTTATTTATATATAGTTTGTTGTGTCACCACAAGGCTATATATATTTAAAATGGGATTCTTATTCTAACTAGCAAATCTTTATTTAGATTTTACCGAACTATATAAGTAAGGGTAATATAGTTTGGTGAAAATAGTGGGAGATACCAATTTAAAACAAGACCTAATTTTTTTTGGTAATTAATAAAAGAATGTATGCTAAAATGCTGTTAAGAACAAATTCATTTACAGAATTTTACAATGTCTAAAATTACTATCACTGCGAAACATATTAGATGTTAATTAATCGGACCAAATTAAACGGATTGGTTAAGGAAATTGAGAATAGTTCTCACGGTTGAAAAGTTATCTTATGTCCTTAATACGTCTATCCCTGCAATGGCTGTAGACAATGCCTCTGAGGAAGAGATTGTAACTTTTAGAAAATGACAAGATGATGCACAGTTTGCTCAATATATCATGCTCGCATCCATGAGTAACGAGCTTCAGCGTCAGCATGAAACTGTAGATGCTCCTACTATACTCATGCACATCAAGTAGTTGATGGTGAGGAAAGTAGGACTGGTAGATATCAAATATCTAAGGAGCTCTTCTGATCTAGAATGACCAATGACACTATAGTACTGACAAAAGTCCTTAACATGATCAATTTAATTGAATAATAAGGACAACGTGTTTTGTCATGGATGGAGAGTTGGGCCAAGATTTGATCTTGTAGTCACTTTGGACTCCTTCTCACAATTGTTGTGAATTTTTCATATGAACAAGCTAAAAATTAGCCTCGCTGATTTACTTTACATGTTGAAAAATGTTAAGAGTCACTTTCCAACCAAGAAAGACCAAGTCTTACTATAGGGGCCAAAGAATATTCTGAAAAGAAGAATGATTCAGAGAAGGTAAATAGAAAGGTAAAAACAAAGGATAATAAGAACAAAACTTATACAGATAGCAAATGAGTTTGCTTCCACTGCAATAAGTCAGGACACTGGAAAAGAAACTGTGAGAAGCATTTTCCAGAGCTAACCATAAGAAGCTAAGTGAAGTTTCGGTTACAAATATAATTTTGTTCATAATTTAAAATAATTTTTTTTAAGTCAATGTTCTACTTAGGTATTGGATACCTACTTTGGTTATAATAAATATAGATTTATTAAGGGACCAAATAGAAGTATAAAGCTAAACAAAGATAAGTAATATTATGTGTGGAAATGAAGCAAATATTGTTACATTAGCCATAAAAATATATAGTTTAGCAATGCTTACGTGCAAATCTATTAAGTCAATAAGTTGTTATTGTATTCTAATGCTTGTTAGAAATATTATTTCTATTTTGTTGTTGGACAATGAAATCTTTGGTATTATATTTAAGAACAATTGTTGTTCTATTTATAATAACAATTTTTTGTATAGAACTGTAATATCACTTAATGGATTTTGTATACTTGACTTACGTGAAAATAATTTTACATATTGAACAAATTAGTATAAGAAAAGGAGATGATCATTCAAAGAGTTTAATGTGTGTATTTGCTGAAATATAAGTATGAATTATTTGAAAGGTTTAAAGAATTTAGAAGTGAAACAAATTGGTAAAGTATTAAGATTTTTTGATTAGATCAAGGAATAAATACTCGTGCAATAAGTTTCTAGATCATCTATAATGGTTTTCTCACGATGGACGTCTCCTGATACACAATAATTGATTGATGTATCAGAAAGGAAAAATCGTACCTTGCTGGACATAGTGCAGTCCATAATGATTTTACTGACATTCCAGTATCCTTCTGGGATAAATTCCTAGAAATGACTGCATATCTACGAAAAGGTAACCTCAAAATCCGATCCCAAGACTCCATAAAAATTATGGATAGGGAGGATTATTAATCTTAAGTATAATAAGATAAGGGGTTGTCCAGCTTATGTGAAAGGTTTCAAAGGATAAGCTTGGGACAAAATTTGACAATTAAATATCTGTGGGACATCCTAAAGTAGGTTTAGGGTATATGTTCTATAATCCTACTTAGCAAAAGGTATTTTTTGCGAAACACGCTACCTTCTAAGATAAATGTGTCTATCATTGAAGGAGCAAGTTGGATGATAATAGATCTTGAAGAGTTCAAGAACCACAAATCACTACAAGTCAAATAAGAGGAACCTGTAAATAGACCTTTTTGTACCATAATCAAATTGTAAATTTGGAATAGTACCGAAGATACCTGGGAGGTATGGATTCATCATAGATGATAATGACGAGGTACATATCATAGAAGATGATGATCCAGTTATATACGATGAGGTAAGAGTTGCAGACACTCAGAGAAATGGATTGAAGCAAGCTTCTCAAAAATGGAACATTCGTTTTGATGAACCAATCAAAAAAGTTTGATTTTATCGAAAATAAGAATGAATTTAGTGTGTACAAAAGGGTCAGTGGGAGCATCGTGAAATTCCTAGTATTATATGTTGATATACTACGGATATGAAATGACATGCCAATGCTAGAATCAGTAAAGATAAAGTTGTCGAAACATTCCTCCATGAATGATTTGTGAAGAGTATTGTAATTGGGGATACAAATCTATATAGGTAGATTTAAAAGTATGCTCGGCTTAATCCAAGGAACTTATATTTATTTGATGCTAAAGTTGTTTAGCATGGCAAACTCCAAGAGATATCTCATGTTGATGAGCCCTGGAGTGTATATCTCTTAATAGTCCCCAAAGACCGCTAAAAGAGAGATCGCATGAGTAACAATCATGTATACAATGAAATATACGAGACCTGACGATGATCAGTCATATTCTGGAGAAGATCAGTGTAAGACAGTGAAAAATATCTTAAAGTACTTAACCGACACTAAGGATGTGAATAAAATTTACGGTAGGTCTAAATTAAAATTAGAGGGCTTAACGGACTCAAGTCTTTTTCAGACAGACTAAAACGACAGAAAATCCACTTTAAGGTAAAGGTTTACTTTGAACAGTGGTGCACTGAATTGAAAAGGTTTCAAACAGCAAAGTGTTGCTGGTTTAGTGCTAAAGACAAAGTATATAACTATAAATGAAGCTGCAAGTTGATTGTTTGGATGAAAAGTTTATTACAGAACTAGGAATAGTTCCTAACTCTCATCTTGAATCTAAACATGTGTTGTGGTACTTTCATTTGATTATAGGAATCATTGAAAGATGGAAAATCACTATAGAGATAGTGGACTCTCAAGAACAACATTACATATCCATTAACTAAAGCTTATCCAACAGCAGGATAATCGTCACTTAGAGAAGAAGGTTATGAGATACCATGACGATTGGCTTTAGTGCAAGTGGGAGATTGAAAGTAGTATGCACACAAGCCAATCATGTTTGATGATAAAGCATATACTTTGTAACAATCTTATTCGTTTATTAATAAAAAGTATTAATTTATTAAAGGCTTTTAATTATCTACATGATATTATTTTATAATATGTGATAAACCCATAGTTTTAAGCAATGCTTTTAGAATAATGATGATGATCATTCTAATGAGATCTAAATTCTTAGAAAGCTTAAAACTAAAATAGTTCCCAATCGTTGGATTACTAAATTGGGGATTAGTGATCATTTGTGTGGTACACACGTTACGTGCTCATTGGATGAGGATGATTGATCTCATGATCATTTGTGTGGAGACTCTAAAGCAAGTATGTAGGTGCTTATTAGAGAATAAGTTCACTGTACGTGGCTCACTAAGGAATACCTAATAGAGTTTTACTTGCCTGTCAATAGGAATTCCTGTAGTGATAGCAGTATAAGTGATCCTTGGACTTGAGATCATCACAGTATCTTGTGTATGATAAATTATACTTTGACTTATTCCTTAAGACCCTTAGGGTATATCAAAGGGTATGCTTGGGTATAATAAGTTGTACTTGGAGATAATGTATGATTAATAAAGAATCTACCGCTTCTAGTAAAAGAAGAGAAATGTCCTATGTGATTCGATAAATGACAACCCAGTAGTCCTTGGCCAAGGCAGAATGAAATTAGAAAGAAATTTCTAATTTGCATTATTTGGAGTTGTGCATTTAAGAGTCGAAATACATATAATTAAATAAAATAAGACTTGATAATAATTCTATGTCTTATATTTAATTGGGACATTGTATGGTGGAAGGATTGAATTGTACGGTAACTATTTACTCAAAATATTCTTTTATGATTAATATTGAAATTTATATTATCTGAAAAGTCGTTAATCGCTAGGGAGACTTATCCCTATTGTAGAATAAATATTATTTATTTAAATAAATTAATTATTTAATTTATTTATTTAAATAAGATTAGAATTGTTCTAATTGATTTATTCACAACCGGTTTAATATGGAGAACCTAAAGGGTCACACCATAAAAGGAAGAATAATTATTTAAGAAGCAAATAGCATAATCGTAATAATAAGTTAAGTATATTTAATTTAATCTATGGTGATAGATTAAATTAAATAGCTTAATATTTATTGTTTAATATTTTGAAAATATAAAATATAAATTAATTAGAGGAGTCTTATTATTATTACTAATATTATTATTTAATTCCTAAAGGAGTTTAGGAATTAATTAATAAAAGTACTCATATATATACTAATAAGATTAGGAGACTAATTAATTAAAAGAGTTTAATTAATTATTTCTAATAAGATTGGGAGCCTAATTAATTAAAAGAGTTTAATTAATTAAAATAAAACCCGATTCCTTAATTGTTATGGAGGGTTGCCCACATCTATAATTAAGAGGAATCTTATTATGGATGTGTTGGTTCACACTTTCACAACACACGTGAATACATAATTTTAATAGTTGGGAGAGTACACCCTTTTCTATGAGAGATAAAAAAATTAAGATTTCGCCAAACACCCATCTTCTTAAATCTTTCTTCTTCCTTGGTGGATCACCTCTAGAGGCCAAACACTTGGGTGGCTAACATTGATCAAAAGAAGGAACCAAACCCGGTGGATTCAAGTTGAACGCGAAAGGATTTGGAGGTGAACTTTTACCTGAGGAAGCTCGAATCTTCAAGGGTATGATTCTTGTTCTTTATCTTTTCGTTTAATTAATAATTATGCACAAAAGATGATCCGGGAATATGGTTTGTAAAAATTTTAAACTATGTTTTTCCATGCCTCATATTATTTTGTGCAATTTGATTACGTTCATGAATATTGCAAACCTAACACGCAGTGCATGGATAATTCGTAGACGTGATACTAATGAATATCGTTAGCCAATAATGCATGAATAATTCAGTGATGTGGATTATTTATTGAGCTGAGTTTTAGCGATAAAGTTGATGATAAACTTTTTAAATCATAGAAGATAGTAGATATCATGCTCTACTTGACTTTTCTAATAGATTGCTTGTTCCGCTGCAGTTAAACTTGATGGTTATTGTATTTTATCAGTTTAGCACTGTTGAAGACTAACGATAATTTATTCTGCATTATCTTAGTCATAATATTTCTTACTGGCTAGTTGAGCTCATCATTTGCTTTCATTATTTTTTTCAGAAAATGAGAACGTAGCTGGGACTAGTTGGAGAATGGAGTGACGGTCTGAGATGGTGGTTGTAGTAGTCCTCACTATTTTATAAAATAGTGTGATAATAATTGTAATGCGAATTCTATTTGAATTTGAATACTGTCTACTAGACAATATTCGTGTAAAAACTCTCAGCTACGTTTTTGTCGTATTGTATAAGGAAATTTGTATTTAAATTATATACCATGTATTTGGCGACTCAGAATGAGTGATGTATATACCTATTTTAGGGGCATCACAATTTGCCTCCTAATCTTATTAGGGATAGATGAGAGTACTTATATTAAATTAATTCCTAAACTCCTTTAGAAGATAAAATATTAATAATTGTAATAATATTAATAAGACTCCTCTTATTAATTTATATTTAATATTTCCAAAATATTAAATAATAAATATTAAGCTATTTAATTTATTCTATCACCATAGATTAAATTAAATATACTTAACATATTATTACGATTATTCCATTAACTTCTTAAATAATTATTCTTCATTTAATTGTGTGACCCTTTATGTTCTCCATATTAAATCGGTTGTGAATAAATCAATTAGAACAATTCTAATCTTATTTAAATAAATAAATAAATTAAACTAATAATTTATTTAAATAAATAATATTTATTCTACAATAAGGATAAGCCTCCTTAGCGATCAACGACTTTTCAGATAATATGGATTTCAACAATAATCATAAAAGAACCTTTGAGTTAATAGTTACCGTACAATTCAATCCTTTCACCATACAATGTCCCAATTAAATATAAGACATGAAATTACTGTCAAGTCTTATTTTATTTAATTATAAGTATTTTGATTTCCAAATGCACAACTCCGAATGAATGCAAATTAGAAACATCTTTCTAATTTCATTGTACCTTGGCCAATGATTCCTGGGTTATCATTTATTGAATCACATAGGACATATATGTTCTTTTACTAGAAGCGATAGATTCTTTATTGATCATTCATTATCTCCATATATAACTTATTATGTGACGCCCCCAAATCCGTGTAACATCGATTACAGGACATGGTGCTCACGATACACATACATAACCATCTAACTGCATAAACTTCGAAAATATCTATTCCATATCTATTCAAATAAAATCACAAGTCTTTACAACCTTAAATAAAATGAAACTTTAACTTAGCGTTTATCGCTACATTACATCATATGCAGAAATATAACTTATTACATAAATAACTCTCATCATTTCATCTTAGACTTTCCCTTGTCCTTGCCTGAGCCCTCAGCATTATCAGCCTTAACTGAAAGGTTTAAGCAAGAATGAGCACAAATTGCCCAGCAAGTATATAAAGTAGTTTGAGAACATACATCAGAAGTAAAAGCATTAGTATGAATATTTCTCAACAGTTGAAATAATTATCAAGAGATAAACGGGAATATCAAGATAAGAGTTCTGGTATTCTCAATAGCATACTAAGGGGTGTTATATACCCTGAACATTACTTTGTTTCATCGAAAACCATCAGACGGTTTAGCAATCAAATAGATTGTAAACAGTTTCTGCAAGTACTCCAAGTGATCAACCTATCGTACCCTACATTGTGCATAAGTATAAAGTTTAACTGCATAAGCATAAATGAGAATATATGCCCGACATCTGTTTTCCCGATTATTCGGGTTATTCATCTTAGTATTCATGCGGGACCGCACCAAAGCAATTTGGATTGGTAAACATTAAATAGCTTCAAAGGATTTGAATTGTTTAAATGTTATATCACTTATCATCAATAAAATCTAGCCGAAACAAAAAGCCAGAAAGCATACTTGGAAACAGTTTGTTAAAGAAATAGAACTTTAAAGTATAGCAATTGTAATACTAATGGAGTAATCATCAATAACGCTTGAAAGGAAATTGCCTTTATATATAACTTTACGACAAAGGAACTTTTACGAAAAGTAAATAGAACAAGTCCGCTACTTACTTTCACTGCAACAACAATGAGTAAAGATTGAGTAATTGCTCAATAGAAACTTAGGGTTAGGAAACTTGCCTGATACGTCTTCTACAATTTATCGCTATCTACTAGCCCTTCACGTAACTTATTCATACGTGTCACGTTAAGCAATTAGGTTCTCGAACACCACTTCAAAGTGTAATGGTTCCCTTTTATTTTAATAAGATGATTAAACTCGCACGTATTCAAATACAATTCAATTACATAACATGTTACTTCGTATAGGCCACGTGGTTCAATAAAAGAATCTGGAAAACATAAATTTCTAACTTTTTTCGGACCCAAACCTCCATCAAAAATCTGCATAAAACATGCTTAAGGGTCTCAAGTCAGAAAACCTTATTTTTCATATTTTTGACATCACATATTTAATTAAACTCATTTATTCATATAACATCATTTATATGAAAAATACCAAATCAGTCACAAAAATATTTTTTTTTTCGAATTTTGCAGAATATAATCCCACATTGAACATATATTTTTTCCAGAATTTTTAAAACCCATCTACTATTTTTAAATAGTCCATAATAGCCAAATATTCTCAGATTTTTCATAAATCGAGATTAGCTCCAAAAATTCTGAAATTTTCAGGGTTAGCTCCTGTTATATACATGTACTTCTAGTACAAATTTTGTAATATTTGGACTTATACACAAAGAGTTATTCAGGTATCTTTTCAAATAGTACCCTTAGTGGTAAAATCCATAACACTCAAACCGTATGGCCAAAAATTCTCAAATTTTTACAGGACCTTCATATCTTCTTATATTAACACTCCAAATTTTTTTTAGAATTTTTAAAGTAGAAAAAGTGGACGAAAATGCCCCCGAGATAGACTGATCCAAAACAGTTCCAAGAAAACGGGACATCAAAATCCAACCAAACTACAGAACATCTGACTATGAAACTTGGACACAATATACTTTATATAGCATAGTATTTTACAAAATTATTACCTACCATAATCGGGTCATAGAAACTATGATTCTAAGGCTCCAAAAAACCCAAAAGGTCACAGATTACTAGTTAAACCCAATTTGACAAACAATCCGTAATTTTGCTTCTAGCATGCAATTAAATTGTTCCTAATGTCTAGATTATCTATACTCATATAAATACACATGTAACAACAATTGAACTCACTAAATTTCCATGATATGATCAAATTAGCATCATTGAATCATATTATCAAATATTTGGCATGCATGGCATAATTCCTTGAATCTCTACGATATTAAAGCATGATTAAACCAGAACTATCGTTCCTACATCCACATAACGTCAACTAACAGTAGCATGACATCACAAAGTCTAAAACAAATTGTTTACAAAAAGTCACTGTAGACACTCGAAATTTTCTGCATACTTGTTACTAACATTGCAGGAGGGTAGAATCGTCTTTCAGAGATAACCCTAGAAGACAGCTCAGTTCAATCCCAGAGACAACCTTGGGATATTCAGTTATTACCATCTCAGAGATAACCCCGAGATATCCAGCTCAGTCCCGAAAATAACACCGGGAGTTTCAGTCTCAACCTCGGAGATAACCCCGAGGAATGCAGTTCAAATACCAGAAATCACACCGAAGAAGACCGTTTCATCTCAGAGATAACCCCAAGATACTCATTATCAGTCCCGAAAATAACACCGAGAAAGATAGTATCTACCTTAGAGATAACCCCGAGGAGTGTCATTGCAGTTCCAGAGATAACCCCAGAAAAGCTTGTTTCAAACCTATGCGGTCAGCTTCAACACTCAGTGATAGCCCCGAGGCAATCATTCCCCAAGCTCGGAGATAACCCCGGGATGTCAGGCACACCTCAGAGACAACCCTGAGGACTATCAACACCTACATCAGCCCAATCTCAGAGATAACCTTGAGCAATGACTGCTAAATTAGCTCAAACTGGAGATAACCTCTGTGAGGGGCATAATCGTTATTTTGCCATTTTGATCCCACATTGCACCGTCTTAACAACATTCAACATACATTCTATGCAGAATTTTTTTACAAGAACCAAAGAGCTCCAATCTCGAGTGACTACTGCACAAGACAACACACCAGATAGAATTTGAAGCTTGAAGACCAAGGGCATGGTTCCATCTTCCTGACTTCATACAACCTCCAATCCCATGTTATTGTGTAGCTCTCGACAATAGCATGCCGTAAAAGGTTTTATACACCTCGATCGGATGCCCGGATTAAAGTTCTGAAAGTTCGAGCAGACAGCACGTTGCACACATGCACATACTTCGAGACGGCGGGACCCGCAAAACCTGGGGCACCCCGGGTAGCTGCAGATGCATCTGCGGCTACCTCAGGTGCACCTGCGGCTCCCCCCTCTATAAATAGAGGGCTTGGGGCAGCCATTTTATATAGAGAAAAGGCGAGGAAGCACTGTCTAATTTGCTCTACACACACCCTAAATTGAGTGCTTTCTCATTTCAAACACTTGTGAGCTTATATTTGGCTATATTTTTACTGGTGGGAGCCGAGTGTTCATCCATTTAAAGCTATTGAAGTCTTCTTTGGCAGTTCACTGCAAGCCTTCTTACACGTTTTAAAGCCTTTATTCACTAATGTGCACACATAATTCTTCACATTGAGAGTCGTGTAGCGTGTGTATGCCCGAACTTCGGTCTGTGGCTTTTAATTCTCTTTTTGTATATATATATTATATATATTTATATATATGGACTAACATCATCCAGTTATGTCTCGATTGAGCCTGGACTCACGTCTGGAGCGTTTATATATATATATATATATATATATATATATATATATATATATATATATATATACTTATATATAAGCTGTTTTCGAACTCTATTCGATGAGCCTGGATTTACATCCTGAGCGTTTACTGCTTATATATATATATATATATATATATATATATATATATATATAAATACTTATATATATGTTTTTGCTATCAAACTCTGTTTGATTGAGCCTGGATTTCACATCCGGTGCGTTTACCGCTTATATATATATACATACATTTCAGTCTGGCCTGGAGTTTACTTCGTGGCCTTTTACCGCTTTATTTATATTTTGTCCCGCCTGGAGTTTACTTCAAGGAGATTGATCGTTTTATTGTTTTATTTATATTTTCCAATCTCCCGTGGAGGTGCTTCGTGGTGGTTGATTGGTTTACTGCTTTATTTACATTTGCAATCCCCCATGGAGGTGCTTCGTGGTGGTTGATTGTCAGCACACACACACACACACACACATATATATATATATACTACTTTTATATATATAATTGTTTACTGCTTTCATACAAATTGCTACATTATGTGAGCCTAGGAATCTTGTGATCACAGATTCAGTCTCCTGAATCTAGATTCGGTTCCCGTGATGGACATTTTCTGCTCTACATGGCTTGTAAATTATGCACAATGTTCGAATTTCCTTAGATGACTTTCATGCCCACAAGGAGTTTGGCACTGCTATTTATATTATTTTCTCGAAGATGCTTCGCATCTCGAAAATAAAAGCAATCAAGCCGAATATATAATAAAATAGAAGTATCAAAGGCCTCAATTACTATTAAACAAAAGGGTTTAAAAAACTTCTTTTTACAAAACATCATTGCTATATCTTGTTAAAACTGAATTTTTATACAGAAATTCAAACTCTTTGTATATAGGTGCGAACGAGGTATAACACTACTTCCAAATAATTGCACATTGATCCATACACATGCACATTTATATAATAGTTTAATTGAAAAATGGTGGTCACCATGGCAACACGGATGTCGGGGGGTGCCTAACACCTTCCCTTCGTATAACCAAGTCCATAGAACCTAACGAATCTCGATTTCACAGACCCGTTAAGCAGTGTCACATCACTGGGTCAATGTGCAAACCTTTTCTCGGTTGTGTTGGTACAACCATTTAAAAAACCAACTGGAGACTCTTACAGTCAAATCATCGACATATACATGTTGGACATTTTCACAACTTGTTTTTACAAACAAATCTCACATAACAGGAGAACACCAAAAGACAAGAACAGAAAGGGACAAAATAAAAATTCCGACGTCGACAGGTGGCGACTCTGATGGGGATTTCTAGTAAGAGGACTTAAGGCACTATTACAACCTTTTCAAAACTGTTATATGCTTGTGTATGGATTTTGCATTTACATTTGATGGATGTGTACGAATGCATTTACTTACTGTACTTAATGCTTTATAATATATCTACTTGTGATATTAGTGCTTTGCACATGTCATCATTTTCATAAACGGTGAGACACATTGTATGTGAATGTATGTTATGTAGTTCCTCCATCAAGAGGCTATCCTGTCGGTGTTTGATTACTGAACTCGTAGGAAGACTAATTCCAACGAGGCTCAGGAAATGCACCACCCACATTCGCTCCAGTTAAAAGACCGGATTAACTTCCCATCGAGTAAATTGCGATGATTTGGTAACCTTCATGCTAAAAAGCCGTGAGAGTAGCCTAAGATAGGTCAGCCTCTGATAAACCAAAATACGGAGAGAAGTTTCTTCATGCTTTCCCATTTCAAATTACTCGTAATTTTAATTTCTTGTAATTTCATTCCATATTGATCTCCATGTAATGGGAATATATGAGGAAATATGTGTACATGCATATTTTACAAATATTAACATGTTATCTTGTATTACAAACAGCTAACATCCGTTTTGCAGGATAATATTCCTAAAATGAATACATCATATAGCATGTAAACATTTATACCTTCCCCAAAACTAAATTATGTTAGTTTTTTTATAGGGAAACAATCGGACCTATTACTCGTTCAAAGTCCAAAATGGCTATGAGCCTACTGCCAATTATATCTTCATCTGACTAGACTAATCCCAATCCTGTCTCTCGTGAAGAATTTGATGGATTAAGTAAACAAATTAAAGAGTTGGCTGTTCTGCTTAAAGAATTACATCAGTCTACTCAGGGTCCATGGATACCCATACATACAGAATCCTCTACACAAGAAGGAACCCAAGGTTCGAATAAAGTCATTCCAGTATCTGATCTTCAGTTGGACACAACCAATAAAATTCATGATATCACCTATCTCAAAGAAGATCTAGACATGATAAGTAGGTTTTATACCTATTTATCCAGTATCTATTACTTGAATTAGTTGATCAAACTCATGTTTCTTAGTTACTTTTTATGTATTTTGTAGATTATATGCTTGGGTATGAAAACAAAAGAAAAAGGCGACTATTGGCATGAAAAAGTAAGGGAAAGCAGTTCAGACATCTTTTGGACCAAAATACGCAAGCAAATGCAAGAAGGGAAGATTGAAGGACTTTTAACACCAAGTTAGATGCATGTTATTGGCTTGGAACTTAGATTTTATTGTAGATCTACTTCTTATCTTTCTGGAACATCATGAATTGTCCCAATCGAAGTTCGTATACGAGAATTATGGCCTTTTTATCAACAAAGATCAAAGCTAAAAGTTGTCATGCTTGCCATTTACATAGCATCTACTTCAAGCCCGATTTCTGCCTTGATCCAATCCGAATCAGTCCATTCTCAAAGAATGAAAGTTTTATATCACGTCGATATCTTCGATTTGATAGGTGTCAGGCCTTATAACTCTTCCTGGATCAAAATTTATATCCGTTTTACTAGAGGACATTGCAGCAGAAAAACTTCCAGGAAGGACCCCCGTCACGGCGGGCTATTTAGGCCTATTACCCCCCGCCAGGGTAGGGATACGGGCTACAAATCAGTGCCATATCCAGCTGGGGTGGGCTTTTTGTGAAGGAAACCCCTGCTGGGGAGGGGGTACGGGATAAAACACGATTTTTATGCGTTTTGGGTCGAGTTTTGATACCTTCTTGACTCCAAATTGGATTGGGTTTGTTCCTAAGCTAAAAATTAGACTTGTAACCTATAAATACATGATGGGAGGCATAAAATAAAGAGGATTCCATTAGATTAGATTAGAGTAGAATAGGAGAAAACACTAGTTCTTATGAGATTTAGAGATTGAAGCACTTGGAAGCCATTGGAGATCCAGATCAAGAGCGAGACAGAGGACGAATTTGCCGACAACAGATTCACTTTTTTTCCTTAATCTTATTCTTATCTTTTAATGTGTATTCAAGTGTGGATTCTTAGTTTTAATTCAACGAACTAATTCTTTGTTTGAGATTACAATGGATCTTATTGTGCTGTTTATTTTAATATGCTTCGCTGTCAATTATTATGTTCTATTGTGAGGATTGTCTATTGTGATTTGGACTTAATTGTTTAATTGATTAGCCATCAATTACCGTGATAATATATATGAACTTGAGAGATGAAGTTTAGATTTAGATCTGATCATGATAGCATGTGTTTGTGATTTCTGCATAGATGGAATTCATGATTCGTGTTTAGGATAAAGATATGCCTTTACACCATATGTAATCTTATAGAGAACTTGTGCTTTAAATCCTTTTTAATTGTAATTCACATAGAGATATAGTGGATTAGTTAATTCGGATGTTATAATTAATTCTATCATCTGTGGATTTAAGTGAGTATGGGTATTATGCATCGAGAGGTGGTTTTATTTGCTTTAGTATTCTTGATTAATAATTCAGGATAGAAAATAATTGATGAGAAGTGTGTTAACTTAAATGAAGCAATAAGTGAAGTTGTGATCTTAAATCTCCGTAATCTAATTATTAATTAGTGGTAATTAGAATTAGTGTAATTAAATAATTTAATTTATATAATTTAAAATTCATTCGTTTAAATAAGATTGAGTTGGTTACGGGTTAATACTTGGTGATTTTTATTAAACAATTACTCGTGGGAACGATACTCTATTTTCACTTTATTACTTTTTTACCATGTATACTTGCATGTTGTGCGTAACTAGATTTTACCCAATAAGACACCGGTGATATCAGAAAGAAAGTTCTCCAAGAGAATATTCGTTCTATCAAAGGAATTGGAGCACATGGGAGTGTTTCCTATGCTGACCTCTGTATATTCCCTGGTGTGCATTATCTAGAGAAGTTTAAGACTCCTGACTTTGAAAAGTATGACGGGTTAGGAGACCCTTACACACATTTGAAGGTATTCATTGGAGAACTAGGATCTTATATATGTTGAGGATGAGAAGCTCAGGATGCAGCTGTTCCAGAAGAGTCTAACTAGAGAAGCCCGTTCGTCGTATACCAGATTAGACAACTCTAAGATCCATAGCTGGGAGGAGCTAGCTCATGCCTTCCTCACTCAGTATAGCTTCCAGTCTTAGAAGGCCCCTGACCGATACCAAATTACTAAAGTCAGGAAACAAACCAATGAGTCTTTCAGAGAGTATGCTCAAAGGTGGAGGCGCCTTGCTACTCAAGTTGTTCCCTCTATGAATGAGTCAGAAATGGTTATGACCTTCATAGACATACAAGAAGCTCCTTTATATGAGAGGGTTTTAGCTGGTATTGGCAAACCATTCTCTGAAATGATTAAACATGGGGAGATGACTGAGATGGGATTGAAGTCAGGAAAGATTCAAGACCTAGTTTCCTTTAAAGTTGTTACTGAGCACATCCAGTCCGAAAATTATGGAAACCACCCCCGTAGGGTCCATAAAAAGAAAGAGGAAGATGTTTCCTTGATACTACAAGGTCAGAAAGGCAGTCATAATATGCCTATCCAAAGGAGAAATTACTCCCCTTTCCAAGCACAGCCTTCGAACCCTTCGTTGCCAAAGGGTGGAGAAGTCAGACGCACTCGAGTGTTCACACCCTTAGGGGATTCACTGGAGAACATTCTCAATCTTCTGACCACTTAAAAGAAAATTACTCATCGTCTTCCACCAGCAAACCCAAAAGGGAAGGGTTTCAATGCCAGTCGAAAATGTGCTTATCATGTGGAGCTCCAGGACATAATACTCAAGATTGATGGGCCTTGAAACACAAGATCCAAAATTTAATTGATAATGGTGAGATCGTGGTAGCTAAACCCGACCAACCCCATGTGTAAGACAACCCTCTTCCTCAGCATAAAGAAGAAGAGGTTAATATGATTAATTGGAGTAGTGGACAGAGTTCCAATAATCATGGTGGTGGATCATCCCAGGCCAGCAAGGATGGTGCTGACAAATGGGATTTTACTCAGTTTCAGTATATGATGGAACGAAAAATGAAGACTCTTTATGAGTAAGTTAACCAATTGGCAGAACTGGTGGTCCATCAACACCAAGTCACACGCCGATTATTTAGTCAGAAGCACGCCAGTCTCCTTCCTCTTGTTACAAACACTCCACCGCGTACTTCAGAAAATGAAACACTGGAGGATAAAATTGCAAAAAGAGCAAATGCCAAAGCCCGTTAGGATTTGCCAACAAAAGGGAATTTACATACCTAGGCCAACCGATGGAAGAAATACTACAAATGCCAATAAATGATGGAAAAATTACAGCTCTACTACCTCCAATCAGCCCGCGGTCAAGATGGTTTGATTTCAATGGAGTGTGCCAATATCATGCCCAATCTCGCGACCACAACACAGAAGAATGCTGGGCACTCCGCCTCCTTATTCAGAATTTAATTAACAGCGGTATCCTGCAAATGGCAGACGATGATGCTGTAATACTAGAGAGTGGGGACGCATTTGCTATAAAGTGGAAGGAGGTCGTAGCATCCATATCTTCTGAGATAGACTGAGCTACCCCCTCACTTTTGATCCAACCAATTCAACTCAAAGGTGTTGACAATCCTTTGCAAGTTGCTGCACCAAAGCAAATCATTTTGCTATGTAGACCACAATATCCTATTGTCAGCCTACAAAAAGTTCCATGGAATTATGGAGAGGTTGAAGGATCCACATCCCACATATTTTTGTAGTGTCGAAGGATAATCTACTTTATCTTCCCCAACGGGAAATGAAACCTACCATCGAGACAAAGGGGAAGATTCCCATGGAAAAAGTGGAAGAATTTCTCCGTATTATGGGCCATAACGAAGCCAAGGTGATTTCAAGCTTAAGAGAAGCTCCACATCAAATTTCTATACTGGACCTGGTGTTCTCTTCCAAAGATCACATGAAGGTATTGCTCAGGGTTTTGGAAGAAGCCCAACAACCTAAGTCAATAGATGTTGAGAAATTCCAGCATTCGGTGGTTCACATTTTTAACAACAATGTGATATCTTTCACTGATGATGATATAACTCCCGAAGGGGCCGGTCATTGCAAGCCGTTGCACATAGCGGTTTAGTCTTCCGGATACATAGTGGGAGGAGTTTTGATAGATGGAGGCTCATATTTGAATATATGTCCTTATGCCACTTTGGTGAATATGAATATTAATCTCAACAAAAACCGAAGAAGCCATAGAATCATTAAAGCTTTCGACGGATCCCAACGAAACGCTGTTGGAGAGATTAAACTGCCAATGGAGATTTGTCCACATACATTCTGTATATCTTTTCACGTACTCAAAATAGATACAGGATACAACCTGATCCTGGGAAGACCAGGGATTCATATGGCTGGAGCCGTCCCCTCCACTCTTCACCAACAACTTAAATATATCATAAACAATAACCAAGTCATTGTCGAGGCTGAGCCAGAATGTCCTGAATAAGGTGACATACCACTCATCAGCTTCAATTCAGAAGTTGAGTCGGTCAGTTTTCATGCCCTGGAGGTGCGCAACACTCACTACCATCCTGTTGGGACGCCGCCTCTCATACCCCAGATTTTTACCTAGGTAATGTCGGCCACTCAAGAAATGATGACATTAGGTTATCAACTGGACAAGGGTTGGGCAAAGATCATCAGGGCATCAAGCACCCCATTCAAGTTCCCAGTCAAACAGGGATAACTGGACAAGGTTATACTGCTAGTTCCAGTCGCACGAATCCTCATAAGCACAAGCAGATTCCTTCAACTTCAGCCACACGGCGATTATCTCCACCTACATATCCTGAGCCTGTACGGTCTCTGGTAAGGTGCTTGCCCATGTAATGGCTATGCAATTTCCTAAACTGATACCGGTAAAGGGGAAAGAAGTCCTGGTTCCAAATCCCGAAGAGGAAGAAAAGGAACAGAGACGTAAACAAGACATCGTCAGGATGATGTCAAACATACTCATCATTGTTCGTGATGATCACACAAATAGATACACCCTAGACAATGATTGTCCAGACGTAATGGTCATCATTCAGAAAAAGGAGGACTATGATAGCCCCTCCATCATTACAGTCCATCAGGACTTCACCCTTGACAATTGGAGCAGCACTCCTTTCATTAGTCGACAAGGGTAAAATGGGCAAAAACTTCCTCTGCCCCGTAGATAATAATATCTGCTTACTTTTTTGTACAGTATTAGCCGTTGTTTTGTCAGTACATGCTAACACTTTGTATAATTGAACAGTTTCATATATTAAGTAAAAGCATATTTTATTTAAGGACTCTGAATTTAGATATGCCTATACTTGCTGATAAGGTACATTTTCTCCACAAGGATTGTAACTTTGATGGAAAGTTGGACTCAGACTTGATGGAAATACAAGAGGACATTGAGATACCTCAGGAGATCAAAGACTGGGTCGAAGACAAACCTAAACCCAACCTTGATCAAACCACTTCGTTCAATCTTGGAACCTTAGAAAGCCCTAAACTAATCCAGATTGGTACAGACCTCACTCCAAACCAAAGGAATGACATGGTTAACTATTAACCCAATTCCAGGATGTGTTTGCATGGTCTCATGAAGACATGGTGGGTTTGTCCACTGACATTGTCATCCATTGCCTCCCCATCAAAGTTGGATTCAAGCAAGTTAGGCAGAAGCTCAGGCGATTAAAACCTGAGTGGAGTTTAAAGGTTAAAGAAGAAATTGTGAAACAATTTCAAGCAGGCATCATCATGGTGTCTACATACCCTGAATGACTATCAAACATAGTCCCCGTGCCTAAACTAGGAGGGAAGGTGCGAGTTTACATGGATTACCAGGATCTGAATAAAGCTTGCCTTAAAGATAGCTTTCCTGTGCCATTTATCCACATTCTCATTGACAATACTGCTCAATACGGCATGTACTCCTTTCCTGATTGCTTCGCGGGGTATCATCAGATTATGGTTGATGAAGAGGATCGTTAGAAAACTGCATTCATCATGCCTTGGAAAACCTTTTGCTATAGACGATTGTGATTCGACCTCATTAATGCCGGAGCTACCTACTAGTGAGCCATGATGGCTCTTTTTCACGATTTAATGCATAAGGAGATAGAGATCTATGTGGATGACATCATTGTCAAGTCCCGAAGCGATGAAGACCACCTAGACCATCTCAAAAAGCTCTTCAACAGGTTACGTAAGTAAAACTTGAAGTTAAATCCAGCTAAGTGCGCAAATCCGGCAAGTTGCTAGGATTCCTTGTAAGCCACAATGGGATTGAGTTGGATCCCACAAAAATCCAGGCCATCACGGAAATGCTCATTCCTTAAACAGAGAAAGAAATACGGGGATTTTTGGGAAGAATTAACTTCATCAGCAAGTTCATTTCCCAACTCACATCAAAGAACAACTAATCAAATTAAGCTCTTGTTTTGGTACCACCCAGAGATGATGTTTCCCTGTTCATGTACCTATCCATAAGTGATAATTCTATGGGCTGCATGCTGGGACAAAAAGATGATAGAGGCCAAGAGCGAGCTATCTATTACCTTATCAAAAGATTCAGCAACAGTGAACACAAGTACACTCTGATTGACAAGACTTGCTGTGCTTTAGCATGGGCTTCCATGAGGTTACAACATTACCTCCATGGTCACACAACCCATCTCATATCCCGCATGGATCCTCTCAAGTACGTGTTCAGTAAACCCATGCTGAATTGCCGACTGTCCAGATGGAAGTTGATCCTACAACAATTTGACATCGTCTACAAGACACAAAAGTCCATTAAAGGTCAAGGAATTGCGGATCAACTGGTCGCCGTACCTTCAGGGGATTTCAAGCCCTTGGAAACATACTTCCCCGAATAAGGGGTAATGATAGTTTAACAACACCATCAGTACGATGCACGCCAAACATGGAAGATGTATTTTGACGGAGCTATAAATATGGAAGGTTTTGGAGCTGGAGCAGTTCTAGTATCCGTTACGGGGGAGCAGCATCCTGTCGCCGTCAAATTGTAGTTTGCCAACACCAATAACACAGCTGAGTATGAAGGATGTATCATGGGGCTAAAACTTACCCAATCAATGGGCATCAGACGGTTAACTATCTTTCGAGATTTTGAGTTGGTGATCAAACAAACTACAAGAATCTATCACACCAAAGGTCTACACTTGCTGCCTTACCATCGGCAGGTTCTACAGATGACTTCAGAGTTTGAAGAAATATCCTTCCTCCACAGTCCTCAGAATAGGAATGATTTTGCGGATGCGCTAGTAACCTTGTCCTCCCTAATCAACATACTTGATAAGGAAAACATGCCAACCCTCACATTTGCCCAACAAAAGGCTCCAACCTATGGGAATTACATTGGAGAAGTATCGGAAGCTACCTTCCATCCAACACCCTTGGTATCAGCATATCAAGGAGTACTTACAAGATGGATCTACACCCGCTGAGGCAAGCCTGACTGAAAGAAGGCGGATCCATCGACTGGCTATAAAATTCTACCTGAGCGAAGATGCACTCTACAAAAGAGATGCAGGATTAGGTCTCCTCAGATGTCTGGACAAGGACTAAGCTTAGAGGCTCATGGATGAGATCCATGGTGGAGTATATGGCCCACACATGAGCAGCCCTCTACTTGTAAAGAAGATCCTCAGAACAGGGGCATTACTGGCTCTCTCTCAAAGCTGACTGTGAGGATCACGTCAAGAGATTTTATCAGTGCCAAATTCATGGGAATGCTATCCAGTCCCCTCCAAGGGAGCTCCATAATATGAGTTCACCTTGGCCCTTCTTAATGTGGGGAATGGACGTGATCGGGCCCATCGAACCCAAAGCCAGTAATGGGCATCAGTTTATCTTCACAATGATCGACTACTTCACCAAATGGGTAGAAGCACCCTCCTTCCCTAGGGTTACCAAAGAAGTCATCATTGCTTTCATAAAAAACAATGTCATTTGTCGATATGGACAACCAGAGGTAATTGTATCAGACAATGCTAAGAACCTCAACAACAAAATGATGGAAGAATTGTGCAGTAAATTCCACATCAAACATCTCAACTCTGTCATCTATCATCCAAAGATGAATGGTGCTATTGAAGCGGCTAACAAAAATATCAAGAAGAATATGCAAAAGATATCTGCTAACCACAAAGGATGGCCTAACTTATTGCCTCTAACTCTGTTAGCCTACAGAACATCAATGCGCAATTCCACTAGGGGAAACCCCCTATGCATTAACCTATGGCTTGGAAGCAGTGCTCCCCATAGAAGTGGAAATGGAATCACTCAGAGTGTTAATAAACGCTCAGCTAGATGAAGACCAATGGGTACAAGATTGGTATCACCAATTGTCTCTAATAGACGAAAGGTGAAGTGATGTTATTTTCCATAGTCAGTTATATCAACAAAGGATAGCCAGGTCCTACAACAGAAAAGTCTGGCTAAGGCAGTTTAAACAACATGACTTGGTTTTGAAGAAGATCATTGACAACCAAGATCAATCTAAGGGAAAATTCACCCCGAATTGGGAAGGCCCATTTATTGTCAAGGAGGTATTGATAGCAGGTGCTGTCAGATTACAAGAAATGGATGGCGATGAATTTCTATAACTTATCAACTTGGACACCGTGAAACGGTACTATGCCTGAGGTTACCATCAAGCAAACATCCTGATTTTGGATCACCAGATCCCCAATTATTTTAGGTTTTCTAACCCTTTACTACATACAACTTCTCCTCACACTCATCTACCCCATTAGGGAAAACACACTTTTCTAACCCACAACATGGTTTTGGATCCTCAGATCCTTTTCTCAACTTGGTTTTAAACCCTAACTCAACTTCGGTTTTCCCACTAGGGATTGAACCTTTCATACCTGCAGTTTTACCCCACTAGAGATAAGACTTTTCTCACCTGTAGTTTGTCCTGTACACGGGATTAAACTTTCTCCCCTGTAGTTTATCCTGAACATGGGATCAAAATTTTCATTTGCTGCAAACCGTCCTAAACATGGGGCGAATTACGCCGACCTGATCTCCTTGATACACGGGAGTACGTAGGCAGCCATATTTTATATGGTTCGGTTACAATAAAACAAAAACAACAAAAACATTTCTACACCCTTCTCATTACGAAAAAATAAAAATAAGAAAAACATTTCTACACCTTTTTGTCATATACAGCGTTGAACCTCTTACACCAGGTTTAAACTACGCAGTCTTGATCTCCTCTTCAATAGGAGTACATAGGCAACCATTCATGGTTCGGTCTAACCCCTACCAAAACATAAAAACTTGTCAACGGTACTGAGATCATCCTTTAATCCATCACACTTCATCGGCTTCAGACCAAAGGGATGAAACTAACTAACCTCGCCATGTAAATGGGAGAATCGACGACCATCTAAGCTGCGGTTGATCCTCAAAGAGGAACACCAATCCATAAGAGATGGAACTAACTTGGCTCCCCCATACAAAGGAGTACTGGAGACCATTTGTGGTGCGGTCAACCTCAGAGTGGAAAGCCACATTCCTCTCCACATCTACATACAAAAACTAGTCCCAAGACACCAAAGAGGGTAGGGGATACATGATCAACCATCCATTCTAAAATATCCTGAGACAACTCAATGTCCATCCATCAAGGAGGAATTCAGAATACATCAAGATCACAAGCCCTGAAGAAACATGCAAATATCAAGCAAGCAACATGGCATAACTAAAAGGGAAGTGATCAAAAAATTATATATTTCCCTGCTATATATAATGTTGTTTGATATATACAATATGAACTGTGCATGATAAAATGGCTAAGCTAGTCTGTGCAGGAAAATACAAGCCCATCTACAAGTCAGTGTATATGCGAGCTATCAAGCCCAACATGGCATCTCTCAGAAGAAGGAGGTAACATTATGGTCTCCTGCACTAGGGTATCCACATGAGATAACAGATTTACAACCATCTATATGGTGACATTATGCTCATCAATATACGCACTCATCTCCGCAATGATGCCACTAGTAAGGGACCTCACTGTGGTACTATTTGTAATGGCTACATCCCGTGTAGATATGGCGCTATCCGGCTTAACTATAACTGCATCTCTGGCTAGTCTGGCCTCATCCCGCTCAATAATAGCGGTATCTATATGAGCTAAGGCATCACCTCTCTCTAATAGAGCGGCATCTCTCCCATCTAGAGCTGTCAACATCAATGCCCTAGCCAGATCTCTCTCGAAGGTCATCAAATGCAAACTCTACACTAAATACTCTGAAGGAGGAGTCATAGCTGCAGAAGTACTGGGAGAGTCAACAAGAGCTACTGTTGAAACAGCAAATAGCTCCTCTTCCTCGGTGTGGGAATTATTAATGTCCTCCATGGGCTCTCCACCATCTGAATCAATACCTAGCACTGTGGATACTACCGTAGCCGATGAAGTCTCTGTCTCCATCCATGCAGCATACTCTGACGAACAGCCCAAATGGCTAACAGAAAATGCAGCACTCTTACACTGATCCCAACAAGAATAAACCCGGGATCGGTCCACTGTTGATAAGTGGTGAGAAGCTAAACGCTGACCTAACGCCCCCTCAAAAGGATAAAAGTCTTGAAATTGGTCAAACTGTGACATCACAGCCAGTGTGTGGTAGGTAGTCATGCCCCTCAAACCAGCCAAAGGGAGATAATCTATGCCAGGACCGTGAGTAAAGAAGCTGTAGGGTGAGCTGACCCCTGAACAAGGCAGGATGCCAAATGGATCTCTAATCCCTACCGAGAATACCGACCAAGACATAGCGTCTATATACTCTGATGGCTGAAAGGAGTAAGACATAGCTATATCATGGGTAAAGCAGTACCCGTGTTGTCGAAAAGTGCCAATCGATCTCAAGTATGGCATAAACCACACATATAACATGACTGAGCTGCCTGTAAATACCCCTGCAGGGTAGGTGCTGCAAAACGTGGTCGATCTCAACGTCTCAGCCATAATCATCAGAATGATAGTGTGACCCTCCCAGAGAGCTCTCACTACTATGATGACACCTATATCTAACTCATCCATATACCGTGGCATGTATACGTACACCACTATGCACATCACAAGTACATCCACTCTGGCCACATGCCATTGATCCTCTAGTGTGGTAAAATCCCTGGAGTGTTGAGCATAGCTGTCCAATGAGCCAAATCTGTCTATTAGGAAACGATGGGGCAATACATAGCCGAATGTAATCTCATCATCTACTACTCTACGCCGTAACACGGTGAGGGTCATGAACTACCGAAGCATATCTCCAATAGCCATACGAGCGCAAGGTCTGTCTAAGGGTAAAGCCGTCAACCGCTCGTACTCCTCCAATGTAGGAGTCAACTCCTGGGTACCAAACCGAAAAACCTGTCTCTCTGGTATCTAATGCTCAGCATATACTCTACAAAGCCTGCAAGAACCTGAAACATCAAGAGGGTCATAGAATGCTGTAATAGGTAATCAACAGTCACCCTATCTGTAGGTGACATACTATCATACCACGACCTCAGACGGGAGGCTATCAACACTGGTGGGGTGTGATCTATGCGGCTGACTGTCGAAGAAGACATATGTGTAGGCCGTATCATAAGACCATCCAGGGGTCAATGCTGAATATCTCTGGACATATATATATATATGCATAACATTATACATGCATGACAAATAATAGATGGCAATATGATGTAAGGAATGAAAAATAGTACATGTGACGCCCCCAAAATAGGTCCATTCCACCCAACCCATTCTGAGTCGCCAAATACATGGTACAAAAACAACTACAACTTTATTAATACATTTGTCGTGCAAAATACGACAACACATATATACTGTGAGTTTAAATACAAATATTGTCATCTAGACAGTATTCATACCTAATTAAGTACTCATTATACTTATTGATACACTATTTTACAAAATAGTGAGGACTACTAAAATAACTGTCTTGAACCATCATTCCACACCCCTCCTTATGAAATTTCGTCCTCGAAATTTATGTACCTGGTATTTCAAAGAGTTGAGAATACCTCGCTTTCATTTCCGTTTCCAACTCCCAGGTCATTTCCTCAATAGCATGGTTTCTCCACAAAACTTTAACTTGTGGTAAGACCTTCGTGCGTAGGACATGCTCCTTCCTATCCAAGATCTTGACAGGTACCTCTTTGTACGTTAAGTCTTCACCTATCTCGTTTGGTTCTAACTCAATAATGTGGTTCGGGTCGTCCACATATTTACGCAACATCGATACGTAAATAACGTTATGAACACGTGACATACTTAGCGTTAAGGCGAGTCTATAGGCCACAGTTCTTACTCGATCGAGGATTTCAAATAAATTGAAGGCTTGAGCTTTCTTCTCTTCATCGACTCTTACTTCTAGAATAACACATTCTTGCACCTTCTTCTTTATATTCATCAGCTCCAGGTCTGTAGCTTGAATGGCTTTAACGTTATCGATTAAAGTCGATTTTACTCGTATATCATCACGTGGGTCCCTAGAGTCATTAACTCTATCTCTATCATTTATATATTATACAAAATAAGTCTTTGTGTTCAACAATATCGCACTCGTACTCGCATACGATCTTCTACTCAATGCGTCAGCTACCGCTTTCACATTTTCAGGATGGTACTGGATGGTATGATCAAAATCTTTCAACAGCTCGAGCCAACATCGGTGTCGCATGTTGAATTCTTGGAAGCTCTTCTCGTATTCCTCGGTCCATTCGAAGTTTGTATCTTTTCGAGTCAGCTGAGTTAATGGAGTAGCGATTCGAGAAAATCATTTTACAAATCTCCGATAATAACCAGCTAAGCCTAGAAAGCTACGTATTTCGATTACTGACTTAGGTTGCTCTCAACTGTGACTCATATCCCAATCTTGGATAGCACGTCACAATGACACCTATCAGTTTACTACCGCACGAATATGGCGTCCCCTACAGAGAGTCTGGATTCAGTGCATTCCACAAAAGAAGTCACCAGATAAAGGCTCGGTTATCAACTTCTATAGTTGAATTTTTTAACTCCTGAAGTTCAATAGGGGCCATTCGATATGAGATTTTAGAAATGGGTTTTGTACCGGGTTCAAAGTCGATACAAAATTCAATATCACGCTCTGGGCGTAAGCCAAGAAATTCTTCAGGAAATACGTCAGGGATTTACTAACAATAGAAATATCATTCAAATCTGACGTATTTTTATTCAAGTCCATAACATGGCTAAGAAAGCTTGACATCCGTTTTTCAATAAACGAATGACTTTACGGCTTGATATGAAAGAGTTTGACTTCAATGGTTTGGTTGCTTGAATTCGAATAACAGGTTGCTTAGGAATATGAAAACTAACAACCTTACGAAAGCAATCAATTTTGGCATGATGAGTAGTTAACCAATCAATTCCTAAAATCACATCAAAAGCAAGTATCTTTAAAGAGATAAGGTCAACAGGTAATGTGATGGTGCTAACTTGGATCAAACAAGATTTATAAACAGTGGTTGTAACGAAAGTTTCTCCTAACGAAGTTTCAACAGATAAGTCAAAGTCTAATTTTCTCCGGAGTCAATTTTAAACGTTGAGTATAAGCAGGAGAGATAAATGAATGGGTAGAACCGGTATCTAATAAGGTATAGACTTCGTAAAAATTTATAATTAACTAACCCGTGCTAACTTCGTTCGGGTTCCTCGCATTCTGACCAGTCACGAAAAACGCTCTTCCAGGAACCGTTGACTTTGACTTTTCTAGGACAACTTTTTGAGTCACCATCCCCGCTGAACTTGGTTTTGCATAAATTGCAAAAAGCTTCTAAACATCTCATCGTTCATCGTCTGCTCAGTGGTGTTGTTCACAGGAGGAACATTGTCAGCCTGTTGCACGTTCTCCTCGTTGGTGAGTATAGGCATCTCCACTGTCTCAAATACTGGTATAAAACAAGGGTTAATTTAACAAATTAACAAATCACATAATATCCCTATATTATGACCGACTAACAAATAAGCTTAGGTAGGACACACTAGCGAAGGATTTACTCGTCTCTCCCCTCCTAGTTCTATTCCCCGATCAACGCCAGAGATCATATCCCTAAGCTCTGATACCAACTGTAACTCACGTCCCATCAGTGGATAGCACCTTACAGTGGTACCTATCAGTTTGCCACCGCAGAACGGCGTCCCCTACGGAGAGTCTGGCTTCGGTGCATCCCCCATCAACAGGAAGTCACCAGCGAGAGGCTTGGGGCTCTTTACTTATAGCTCTGATACCAACTGTGACGCCCCCAAAATAGGTCCATTCCACCCAACCCATTCTGAGTCGCCAAATACATGGTACAGAAACAACTACAACTTTATTAATACATTTGTCGTGCAAAATACGACAACACATATACTGTGAGTTTAAATACAAATTGTTATCTAGTCATACTTAGTACTCATATACTTATTGATACACTATTTTACAAAATAGTGAGGACTACTAAAATAACTGTCTTGAACCATCATTCCACACCCCGACTAGTACTCGCTACATTCTCGCCTCCTGAGAAGAAAATGGAACAACAAGGAAAAGGGTGAGCTCAACTAGCCCAGTAAAGAATATTATGACTAAGATAATATACAACAAATTATCCTTAGTCTTCAACAGGGAAAAATCTGATAGAATACAATAGACAACAAGTTTTAAATCAATAACTGCAGGGGAAACAGCAAACCATTAGAAGAGTCAAGTAGAGAATGAGTTCTACTATCTTCTAAGATTTAAAAGTCCATCATCAATATTTTATCCCTGTAACAACAATCAATAACCATCTTTAATCAAATATTCATCTTTGCACTACAGGTCAAAGATATTCATTTGTATCACCAGTCGATCATGTTCATCTCAACACCTGTTCATCTTTGCACTACGGGCCAAAGATATTCATCAGAAATCATCAATCTTTGCACTACAGGCCAAAGATATTCAATTATATCATCATTTAGGACTGAGGATGATGAAAAATATTTTAAAGGAAACGAATCCAGTGAAACAAAATAATAAATATTAAGGATTCGTATTTCAGCTATTCCATGTCCAAAAATACCTCATAAATAATCATAGTGGAGTAAAATTCAAGAATGATCAAAACATGGATACAATCAAAGCTAGTATCCAGAATAGATATTTTGGACGAAAAGAAGAAAATTTTATTTTTCGGTGAATAGTAACTCGTGAATAGTAACTCGTGAATAGTAACTCATGAATAGTAACTCATGAATAGTAACCCCGACATGAAAAGTTTCAAATTTGATAAAAATTCAGATCAATACTTCGGCATAATGATATTGAAGAAAATAATATCATTTAAGAAGAAATAACATCCCTTACCTCGGAAATACGGTACTTCTGACTGGAATACTAGATATAGTGCTGAAGGAAACTTGCACCGTATAGCAACACTCAAAGTATCAAATACTCACAAGAATACGCTCGATATAGAGAGAGAAAGAGAGAGAAACTTGTGTTTCTGGTGTGATTTTCAATTCTAACCTAAGCACCCTATTTATAGGAAAATGCTTAGAACACCAAAGCAGAAAATTTAATAAAATAATAATATTTCTTAAAAATATTCAAGCCCACCTAAGAAATCTGATTTCAGATCATGTATAACACATGTGAGCCACTCAATTGCAACAAAAAACGTTTTTCTTAAAAAACATTTTAAACTCCAAAAATAAATTATTTCGGAACTTCAGAACTTCAATAATTTATAATAAATAGCCCTTTATTCAGAAAATTCAAATCGCACGAGTTTTTATAGGAAATTCAATTCTCTACAACTTTGCAGAAGAAAGTTTTTCCAAATTCCAAACAAAATTGACCGAAATCCACAAACGGACGATTTTACAGTCAATAATAAATTTTCGGTCAAGAATTGTGTCCACCAACACACAAAACATGTGTTAATCATTTAATGTCACAAAAATACTCTTCCTCCTCATATACTCATATATCCCACATTCATTATAAAAATATCACCACCAATATATTATTAAAATAATATATTTAAATGAATTATTTTATTAGAAAAAGATAAAATATTAATTTTTAACAATTGTCACATTAAAAATTTTCTCCATCTATATCCACATAAAATCAATATTTTTCTCATCATATAAATCAATAATTAATTATACACAAATAATATTACAGAATCACAGTACTGGCAACCAGGCCGTTCCCAGGAAAGAGGGGGCTTTCCAATAAGGATCTCTCCTTACTGGCGCGCAATTAGATGACCAAACCTCTCCTTAGACAGAACTTTCTAGACATTACCAATAATGTTATCTAATAATATTATTCAGATAATATAAATTATTGTTCCGATAATAGAAAATACTGTGTAGTGACAATTATTAAAACAATAGTAATATAAAATATCAACGCAACAATTATTGAATCAATAAAATACAATATTGAACAGTAATTACTGTAACAATTATTGAGTAGTGCCTTCTTACGTAAGAATCAATAATTGGTGCAATACTGTGTGCTACTGTGCAACAACGCGTATTACTGTGTTTTAACCACCGGGTATTCCAACAGTGTTAACGGTAACAACTACACTGTTATTTATAAACAACTTACTCTTATCGTTTTCTTCATCCAATCGCTTTCCGTTATGGGGCCCACAAAAGACTGCGCAGTCGTACGAATATTCTCCGACAGTAAGAATATTCCACGACCAAGCGAATATTCCCCGACAACAATGAATATTTTATAACCACTTGTGTATTTCGAAAAAAAATTCATATATCACCCTTAACTTTAACATTTATCAATTTAACCATTTACTAAATAGAAATTATAGGAAAAATTGAATACTTTTATTTCATAAAATTCGGGGTCTTACAGTACAGACATTCCTAAGTACATAATCATCTATATACATCATCTTTTACAACTAAAATACACGGAAATGGGGCACAGACGCCCTACTACTAACAGAGGCCTATCAAAAGATATAGCGAGAATGGGGTACAGCCACCCAATATCTAACAGAGGCCTATCAAAAGAGATAACGAGAATACACATCAGAAGAAGATAATGGTGTCAATATCTACATCATCAATCCTGTCCACCTGATGTAACTCCTCCTGAGTCACTAGATCTCTATCAATAGGGATGTCAGGCCTATACAAGAGGGGATCTACACCAGCAAAACCATATGGGTCACCTAAGGGGCCAGCACCTGAGCTGGAAGGATCAAAAGTATCTACCTCTGAAGGATCTCTACCCAAGTACCAGATGAAAAAATGTACCCGGTCCAACTGCTGGGTCAAACGATCAATTTGTGTCAAATGAGTCGAATCTCGGACACAGGTCAGCCAATCCATCATCATCATGGATCCAGGAACTATATTGCCCATAAACTGAGTGGCGTGGGTCTGGGCTCTAATGGTATGATGGGACCACCAGTGATGAAATATATCCTGAATATGTGAACCCTCTAACAAAGTATATCCGTCAATACCCATCAATGGCATGTCATCGACGGGTGACAGCAACACAGACCAATAACGCATGGCAAGAGGCAAGATCGGTACAGGAATCTCTCCTATGGTGCTCCTAATAGCACGCTCTCCTAAATAGAGCTCCCATCCCCCATCCGTAAAGAGAGAAATCCTACGGATGGATATCACATGCTCGACCCCAGTCGGGAATCCATCCTCAAATCCAATGGTCAAATATTCCCTAGAGTAATGGGTGAAACCCTCAGCTACAGGAACCTCCGCCAGAATAGAGTGATGCCATCGCCGTCCTCGTGGATAGGCAAAACATCTACTGTTAGTGAACACTCTTAACCTGTACACGAGAAATTAAAAGAGAAATACTCACCAGCAGAAATGGGTAAAATCCTAGCAAAACCTATGTCAAGCCTTGCGAATGCATTCATATTCCCCTGAGGAGCCCCAATCATACTCACCAATACGGTCCACCTCTTGCGTGGTGCTGATCAAAGCGAATGACACCGTAGAAGAGTTATCAGCTATGAAATAACCCCTGATGATAACCAGGAACAATCGTCAAAGAATGCGATCCCTGACTCTCACATCAGTGGGCATGGGCTCACTTAACAGCCCACTCATAGAATCTACACTCAAAGGACCCGTGCGGACGGTCCTACCCTTAAGTGCCTCAGCCGGAACTCCCAACAAGGATCTAACGGCAGTTGGGGTAATATTCACTGTACATGGCACTGATGCCCCTCCAGACTCCATACCGGTGATAAATCCCCAATCCATCGGCGTCATCATCAACTTATAATCCAACAAATGGAGAGACTGAGTCTGTAAAAACAACGCTTAAATAATGCCCCAAAGCCCCAATCATGCACGATACCTCGATAATCTAGATGTAGAGCCTGATACAGGGAGTGTATGCTAAACCAATTCCCTCGAGGCTGTATAAAGCCGGGAACCTACATCACATGCAAATCAATGTCAAAATCCTTGCTTCTCCTCAATAGGAAAAAGGAAGATAAAATCAAACTTTTACCTCATTTGCATGCAAGTAAACTGAGGGGTGGCGACTCAAATCACCCAGAAGATCTGGAATAGCCATTTGAATGCTTGGAAAATCTCTACGGGAAACATTTGCAGCAGGAGCTGGAGCCACTACCGATACATCCTCCTCCTCATCCTCGACATCCGGTACATCAACCCGAATAGAACGAATCACTGCCTCCACTAAACGACGAGGCTGTCTGACTGAACGGGGTCGAGGCACTTCAGAAGCCCTCCTCCACACACCTAAAGTGGTCCTGCGGGAACTACTTGGCTAATTCGAATCCATAATATCTGGAACACAAGTCTCCAAATCACCTCAGAAAGGGTGTGGTAAATTCTAACCTAGAGCATTTTTATGCATTTTATAACTATATGCATGCATGCATTACTTTAACATACGCCTACAGTAGAGTTAAAAATGCATGTGTCTACCCAATACCTAGACATTTGAAATTTTTTTAACAGAGTCTCCTTTGTATATAGGACTATCCACATGCACATAGGCATGACTAGGTGGCCATTCAGTAGCACACCTACCCATAGTCATAAACATCCTATAATGCATGAACATGCAAAGTCACAGTCCATGATGGTAGATTAAATACCAGGATTGCTTTGCTTACTTACCTTTGCTCATTTGTCCTCAAATAGGATAAGAAATAGTAGAAAAAGGTACAAATTTGATTATTTTAAAAGTTAAATTTTTTCACATCATTATGTTCAGCATAATTTAATACTAACATTTACTATGTTAAACATTCTTTATCAAGACATATGAGCATGCATATTCACTACTATGTGTTAAGATGCATTTCATATAAAAAGTCATTTTCCAACGGATAGAAACTAGAAAAGAAGACATACATACATTACTAGGACAGTGTTGAACACTTATATGGTGACAGAATTTGTAGAAAGACGCCCAAACTCAGCAGATCTGAAGAAAAGCTCTCAGATTTTCTGTGCGGTGTAGCTTGAAAGTAACTTACAAAAGCCACAGCTGCCTTGAAGGCAACCCACGGCTAGCTGCAGGTGTACCTATGATTCCCCTGGGTGGGGCCCACCCCTCTGGCTCGGTCGAGTTCGAGTTGCAAAGGGGTTCTCACAAACTGAAAAGGATAAATCAAGAAAAAAGATGCTATGCGATTGAGCGGATTAACCTAAAATCTTGGTATTCGTAGACCAAACTATAGGTCTACATGTCATTCATTGGTATTCGCCCAGACACAGGTTTACTATACCAATGATCACAATGGTTGCAAACTACATTCGATAATATCTAACGAAGGTCTGATGCCATCATTTTGGGGTCACAAACGCCAAAAACTAGTCCCCAACGGGGATGTCACGCATTTTTATCCATTGATGTACATGTCAATGAAGGTCCCCGGCGGGGGTGTCACGCATTTTCATCCATTAATGTGCATATCAATGAAGGTCAAGCAACCTTGATGTTACTTCAGCCGATGGCAAGTAAACCCATCGAAGCATCAGAAGCCATCCAATGATTTCATCCATTGATGCACACGTCAACAAAGGTCAAGCAGCTTTGAAAGTATTCTCTAGCAGGATCCCATCCGTTGATGAACATGGCAGTGAAGGTCAGGCAATCCTGACAATAAAGACCGTTGGCAGTAACTCTGATAAAGCATCCTCATTAGGAAAGATTGATGATGGAATATGTTATACACATCCTCAATAGACAAAACACATCCCCACGTAGTCTCTTGTACATAAGAGATACATCTTCAGTGAAAGTCTGTACCAAGGATTAAGGGCTTTGGTGATAATCCCAACGTTAACATCCTGGAAGTTTATGGTAGCTTTGGATCACACATCAAAATAGTTTATCAGAGTGGTCATGAATAACCATGCTCTCGGCAGAAGTCAAGGGGAGCCAAAAATCATCCCACCATGGTTAGAGAATAATCCAACAAACCACATACATTTGCATCATGTTGATGTACATTACATCATGATTGTCTTGATAAATTTCAAGTGTCTAGTATTCTTTATCCTATCCAAGCCATTGCATTGCACGAATATGGTAAAGACGGGCATCTGTAGACACTCAAAATTTTTTGTATACCTGTTACTAACATTACAGGAGGGTAGAATCGTCTTTCAGAGATAACCCTGGAAGACAGATCAGTTCAATCCCGGAGATAACCCTGGGATATTTAGTTATTACCATCTCGTAGATAACCTCGAGATATCCAGCTCAGTCCCAAAAATAACACCAGGACTTTCAGTCTCAACCTCAGAGATAACCCTGAGGAATGCAGTTCAAATACCGAAAATCACATCGGAGAAGACCGTTTCATCTGGGAGATAACCTCGAGATACTCAGTCTCAGTCCCAAAAACAACACCGGGAAAGATAATATCCACCTCAGAGATAACCTCGAGGAGTGTCGTTGCAGTTTTGGGGATAACCCCGAAAATGCTTGTTTTAAACCTATGCGGTCTGCTTCAACACTCGGTGATAGCCCTGAGGCAATCATTCCCCAAGCTCAGAGATAACCCTGGGAGGTCAGGCACACCTCAGAGACAACCCTGAGGATGGTCAACACCTGCAACAGTCCAATCTCAAAGATAACCCTGAACAATGACTGCTAAATCAGCTCGATCCCACATTGCACCATCTCAACAACATTTATCATACATTCTATACATAAATGTCTTACAAGAACCAAAGAGCTCCAATCCTGAGTGACTACTACACAAGACAACACACCGGATATAATTTTAAGCTTGAAGACCAAGGGCATGGTCCCATCTTCCTAACTTCGCATTGTGTAGTTCTCAACAATAGCATGTTGTAAAATATCTTCTACACCTTGATTGGATGCTCAGATTGAAGTTTTGATAGTTTGAGCGGACAACACGTTGCACGCATGCACGTACTTTGAGACGGTGGGACCCGCAAAATTCGGGGCACCCCGGGCAGCCGCAGGTGCATCTGCGACTCCCCCCTCTATAAATAGAGGGCTGGGGGCAGCCATTTTGCATAGAGAAAAGGCGAGAAATCCCTATCCAATTTGCTTTATACACACCCTAAATTGAATGCTTTCTCATTTCAAACACTCATGAGCTTTTATTTGGCTATATTTTTACCGGCGGGAGGCGAGTGTTTATCCATTTAAAACTATTGAAGTCTTCTTTGGCAATCCATTGTAAGCCTTCTTACACGCTTTAAAGCCTTTCTTCACTACTGTGCACACACAGTTCTTCACATTGAGAGTCATGTAGTGTGTGTTTGCCCGGACTTTGGTCCGTGGCTTTTATTTCTTTTTTTGTATATATATATATATATATATATATATATATATATATATATATATATAACATTATCGAGTTATGCCTCAATTGAGGCTGGATTTTATATTCGGAGCGTTTATTGCTTTTATATATATATATATATATATATATATATACTTATATATAAACTATTGTCGAACTTTGTTCGATGAGCCTGAATTTTACATCCGGAGCGTTTATTGCTTATATATATATATATATATATATATATATATATATATATATATATATTGTTGCTATCAAACTCTGTTTGATGAGCCTGGATTTCACATCCGGTGCGTTTACCGATTATATATATATATATATATATATATATATATATATATATATTTACATTTCAGTCAGGCCTGGAGTTTACTTCGTGGCCTTTTACCGCTTTATTTACATTTTGTCCCGCATGGAGTTTACTTCAAGGCGGTTGATCATTTTATTGCTATATTTATATTTTCCAATCCCCCATGGAGGTGCGTTGTGGCGGTTGATTGGTTTACTACTTTATTTAAATTTGTAATCCCCCATGGAGGTGCTTCATGGTTGTTGATTGTCTGCAGACACACACACACACACACACACACACACACACACACACACACACACACACACACACACACACATATATATATATATATATATATATATATATATAAAATAAAACAGAGCGGCTCAAATCCCAAGACTTCAATATCTAACGGTTTCAAATCAATCCCAAGGCTTCAACATCCAATGGCCTCAAATCATTTGGGGTTTCAACATCCGACGATCATGAATTTATTTTTCAAAAATTCAAACACACATTCATCATCTCACTCTTTCACTTCCCAAAAAAACACAATTATTTGAACACACACACACACACTTAAAATGAATCAATTTTATAAAAAAAATTAATCAACATTGAGAAACGTAATACTTTAAAGTTAAAAATAATTTTTTGTGAAACTTTGAAAGGGAGAGTTTTAACCCTTAATAGAAAATTTAAAGTAAACAAGACAAGAGTGTATAATAAACTCTAAAATGACTGAAAATAAATTCACAAAAGTAGCGTAAATTTATTTATTATTCTTAAAAATAGGGAATTATATTTAAATATAAGGAATTATGAAATTTGTGTGAACGTAACATTTTTTATAACTTAACTTACTATAATGTAAGATGTATTCCAATGACATACGTACAGTGTCTAAGACGGTGAATCCAATCTTCCATTATTCCATATTCCATATTCCATATTCCATATTCCATATTCCATATTCCATAGCCATCTTAGACGCACGGAATTTAAATTTTATTATAATTTTTTATTTTAATATTACAACGTAGCATAAAATTCTTAACCTTTTTAGTGTATCACATTATCATTATTAAATTTTTAATTAAAAAATATTATTTAAAATTTATATTTAATTTTAAAATTAAAATTAAAAATGAAGAATTTTTTTTGCTAAACTACAACCTACTTTATACTACCCAATTTACTAAATTTCAATGTTAATATAAAATATTTGTGTGTTTATTATCTACACTAATTTATTTCTAACAAGTAATAATTAAAATATCTTTGATATAATTATCATAAATTAATAAATATAGCATGTTGCCTGAAGGCACTTTATTATATGTATTTAATTAGAAATTTCAATTGAAACTTTGGACTTGTTTGGTAACTAAGAAAGTAAAATAAATTAGCAGAAATTTGAGTCATTTCTTTTCCTTTTTTTAGTGGTTATGATTTTTTGTTCAGTTTTCTTATTTGGATAAATAGATTTACGGGTGTTCTTTATTTTTAAAACAATAAATAGAACTATATTGATTGTTGGGTGTAGTCATTATGTTGATTCTGACTTTCCAAAAAATAATGAAAGAAATAAAATTACTCCTTAGAATCAAAAGGCTGTGTTATGCCTCCTTGGGTGGATATTTATTTTCTCTGGTGTCTAAAGGCATGAAAAAAAATTAAATTTTTTTATATTGTTATTACTTCTATTGTTCATATTCTTAAGCTAACAAAATTTATGTTTGCTTGATGTTTCTTATTTTACTACTACTTCAATTATATCGAGTAATTGAGCCAGCTGGAATTTACCAATTTTTTTGAATTTGTTTGAATGCATATGATTTGAAATTGTAAATTCTTGTTGTTTTCCATCTTACGTATTTTTTGATCTGAGTTGGAGGAGAACAATTATTTTTAAAATTCTTTGGCTTGAGATTATATGCTTTTATTGACATGTCCCGGTTAGAGCCCTTGTCATTTTGCCTAAATGGTCAAAGTAAGACTACAAATTTACGTTGTCTCATTCTATTTCCTATTTCCCTTATTTGAAAAAGTTTTTTGTGGGTGACCTCATCTGTTGACCTCACTGTGTGCTGTTGTGTCTTCCTTTTGGATGGATGTGTTTTTTCTTTAGCCGTTTTAAAAAGTTTTGTTTCTGCATGTCCTTTTATAGTTGTTTACCATTATTTGATTGATCTAATGAAGGAAGCTACATGGGTCATCCATATATATATGGATGAAAATTCATAAAGATTTGATCATGCAATCTGTTACATTAGCAAGTGGTAAAATTGACTATATAACTTAACCATTAGTCATTCGTCATCTTATTTATTTGACCTCTCCTCTCTCTCTCTCTCTCTCTCTTTTGTCTTGGTTCTTCATTTTAAAATTTCGTTGTTGAGCTAATCCTAAATTTATATAACAACCTGCAATCAGTTTTTGTATCAAGTTACGGCTCTGTGAAATTGTATACCCATCTACGTGCGACAAAAAAAAAAGAATTGTTATAACAAGCAAACAATAATTTTTAATTGTCAAGTTACTATTTAAAAAGTTACAATCAATCAAAAAGGCTTATAAATAATAAAAAATAAATCTTGAAATATAGTTAGACTTATTTTAAATTTATGAGAATTTGACTATTAAAGTTGGATATTCTTTATTTATTTATTAAAATTTGTCTTCATAAGAATTTTTATTTAAATGCTTTGTAGAGTATGTATGAAAAGTGCGAGTGTGTTAAGAATTAATTTAGTCTTTTAGTTTAGTGTGTGTCCATATTCAATGCTTTATTTTTTTTTGTTTATGATTTATTTTTATTTTTATTTGAATTATACAGTGCCTTCAGGCACGGGTTATCGCTAGTATATATATATATATATATATATATATATATATATATATATATATATATATATATATATATATATATACTGCTTTTATATATATAACTGTTTACAGCTTTCATACAAATGGCTACATCATGTGAACCTAGGAATCATGTGATCACAAATTCAGTCTCCTGGATCTAGATTCGGTTTCTATAATGGACATTTTCAGCTGTACATGGCTTGTAAATTATGCACAGTGTTTGAATTTTCTTAGATAGCTTTCATGCCCACAAGGAGTTTGGCACTGCGATGTATATTATTTTCTCGAAGTTGCTTCGCATCTCAAAAATAAAAGCAATCAAACCGAATATATAATGAAATGGAAGTATCAAAGGCCCCAATTACTATTGAGGAAAAGGGTTTGAAAAACCTCTTTTTACAAAACATCATTGCTATATCGTGTTAAAACTAAATTTTTATACAGAAATTGAAACCCTTTGTATATAGGTGCGAACGAGGCATAACACTACTTCCAAATAATTGCACATTGATTCACACACACACACACATTCATATAACAGTTTAATTGAAAAGTGGTGGTCACCGTGGCAACACGAATGTCGGGGGGTGCCTAACACATTCCCTCCATATAACCAAGTCCCCGGACCCTAAAAAATCTCGGTTTCTAAGACCCGTTAACCAGTGTCACATCATTGGGTCAATGTGCAAACTTTTTCTCGATTATGTTGGTACAACCATTTAAAAAACCAACTGCCGACTCTTACAGTCCAATCGTAGATATATACATGTCGGACCTTTTCACAACTTATTTTTTCAAATAAATCTCACCTAACATGAGAACACCAAAAGACAAGAACAGAAAGGGACAAAATAAAAATCCAGACGTCGATAGTCACATAACCATATTATCTCATTTTTACTAAAGAACATGGAAAAGAGAGTTCATGGCTTACCTCTTTGATGAATTCTACTTGCTCGAACTCCTCCAATGATTCTCCTTACTTAATTAGTCTCTGAAAACTCCAGAATTCTCCACTCTCTCAAGCTCCTTCCTCTTTCACTCTCAACTTCACTCACGGTAGGATTTTTTTTACACAGAGGAAGAAGGGACTTGGATTGGGAGTATATATTAAATATGTTATCAATTGATTTTCCTAGCCCTTCCATCTCCAATATAAGTTACATGTTTTAAGTATGTTGTATAAATTCAATTTAGTATGGGGTGGGGGTTAGAGAAAGGAAAGGTCTTGGATTTGTAAGGAGTTTGTAACTCCCTCCCCCTCATTACCTTATAATATGAATACTCCCTCTCTTGTCCCAATTTGGTTGTCACATGGGTCCCACAGCTACTGTACTTCTTTATTAAAATATTAATATAATCAATTTAATCATTTAATAAACTATTTTGACCATTTTGCCCTCCGTGGCCAAACGTTTCGATACTAATATTGATTCCTACTAAATCAATGTTCCGGACGTCATGTAACGATCCGTTTCGTCAAATTAGCCTCCAAAATTCGTGGTTGACTTTTTACCCGAAAAGTCAACCGCGACACATTTTGTGGTTACAGTTTATTTTGTCTAATTTTGACATTCCGGACTCAAATACGCAGTCCACATCTCTAAATTCCGCTCCGAAATCTATCTCATGTTTTAATCCCCTCCCACGCAATTAATCAATTTTTTTACATAACTAACACAAATAATTAAATTAATCTAAACCAACTATTTACGTATACCTCATCACATAACTTAAAATTAGATATGTATGTATAACACATATACAGCTAATAATAGAAATCATACAAGAGTTTCACATAAATTCATTTATTGACAATTAGTAATTTAAATAATAATATCGAATATTACATTTACCATCCCTTAAAAAGATTTCGTCCCCGAAATCATTACAAGTTAAACAAAAAGACTAGGGTAATTTTTCATCATTTTCTCCTCGAGTTCCCACGTAGCCTCCTCAGCGTTGTGGTTCCTCCATATTACCTTAACAGAAGGTATTATTTTTTTTCGTAACACTTGTTCTTTTCTATCAATTATATGTATAGGAACCTCTTCATAGTGTCGATGTCAGGATTTTATTTGTCCCTTTTTTGTTCTTGTCTTGAAAAAACAAGTTATGAAAAGGTCCGATATTTATATGTCGACGATTGGACTGTAAGAGTTGCCAGTTGGTTTTTTAAATGGTTGTACCAACACAACCGAGAAAAGGTTTGTACATTGACCCAGTGATGTGACACTACTTAACGGGTCTGTGAAATCGAGATTTATTAAGGTCCGGGGACTTGCTTATGCGGTGGGAAGGTGTTAGGCACCCCTCGACATCCGTGTTGCTACGGTAACCACCACTTTTTAATTAAACTATTATATGAATGTGTGTGTGTGTGTGTGTGTGTGTGTGGGTCAATGTGCAGTTATTTAGAAGTAGTGTTATGCCTCGTTCGCACCTATATACAAAGGGTTTGAATTTATGTATAAAATTAAATTTTAACAAGATATAGAAGTGATGTTTTGTAAAAAGCGGTTTTTCAAACCCTGTGCTCAATAGTAATTGAGGCATTTGATGCTTCCATTTTATTAAATGTTCGGCTTGATTAATTTTATTTTCGAGATGCGAAGCATCTTCGAGAAAATAATATACATAGCATTATCAAACTCCTTGTGGGCATTAAAGCCATCTAAGGAAGTTCGAATACCGCAAATAATTTATAAGCCATGTACAGCTGAAAATGTCCTTCACGGGAACCGAATCTAGATTCAGTAAACTGAATCTATGATCGCATGATTCCTAGGCTCATATGATGTAGCAATTTATATGAAAGCTATAAGAAATTATATATATATATATAGTTGTAAATATATATATATATATATATATATATATATATATATATATATATATATATATATATATATATATATATATATATATACAAACATGATCAACCACCATGAAGCACCTCTGTTGGGCATCGGAAATATAAATATATATATAAGCGGTAAATATATATAGAGAGAGATGATCAACCACCACGAAGAACCTCCATGGGGGATCAGAAATATAAATAAAGCAATAAATACGGTCAACCACCACGAGCTAAACTCTAGGTAGGACTAAATATAAATAAAGCAGTAAAAGGCCACGAAGTAAACTCCAGGCCTAATAGAAATGTAAATATATATATATATATATATATATATATATATATAATATAAAAAAAGAAATAAAAGCCATGGACTGAAGTTTGGACATACACAAGCTACACGACTCTCAACATGAAGAACTGTGTGTGCACAGTAGTGGAGAAAGACTTTAGAAAGTGTAAGAAGACTTACAGTGGACTGCCAAAGAAGACTTCAATATCTTTAAAGGGATGAACACTCGGCTCCCGTCGGTAAAAATATAGCAATATATAAGCTCACAAGTGTTTAAAATGAGAAAGCACTTAGTTTATAGTGTGTACAGAGCAAATTGGACAAGGCTTTCTCGCCTTTTCTCTTCTTTAAAATGGCTACCCCAAGCCCTCTATTTATAGAGGGGTGTGCGGCAGCTGCAGATGCACATGTGGCTGCCTGGGGTGTCCCGGGTTCTGCGAGTCCCACTATCTCGAAGTACATGCACTCGTGCAAAGTAATGTCCGCTCAAACTTTTAGAACTTCAATCCGGGCATCTGATCAAGGTGTATAAGACCTTTTATGGCATGTTATTGTCAAGAGCTATACAATGACATGGGATTAGAGGTTGTACGAAGTCAGAAAGATGGGACCATGCCCTTGGTCTTTAAGCTTCAAATTCTATCTGGTGTGCTGTATATCGCAGTAGTCACTCGGGATTGGAGCTCTTTAGTTCTTGTAGGACATTGCTTTGTAGAATATATGTATGAATGTTGAGACGACACAATGTGGGGTTAGGATGGCAAAATGATGGTTCTGCCCTTCACCGGGGTTATCTCCGGCTTGAGCTTGCTCAAGGTTATCTTTGAGATTGGAATGCTGCAGGGTTGACCATCCTCTGGGTTGTTTCTAAGGTGTGCCTGACCTCCCGGGGTTATCTCCGATCTTGGGGAATGAGTGCTTCGGGGCCATTGCCGAGAGTTGAAGCTGATTGCATGGATTTGAAACAAGCATTTTCGGGGTTATATCCAGAATTGCGACTGCATGCCTCGGAGTTGTCTCCGAGGTCGGCACTATCTCTCTCGATGTTCTTTTTGGGACTGAGATTGAGTATCTCGGGGTTATCTTTGAAATGACACAGTCTTCTCCGGTGTGATTTTTAGTATTTGAACTGCATTCCTCGGGGTTATCTTTAAGGTTGAAACTGAAACTCCCAGTGTTATTTTTGGGGTTGAGGTTAAAACTTCTGGTGGTATTTTTGGGTTTTGAGCTGGATGTCTCGGGGTTATCTCTGAGATGGTAATAACTGAATATCCTAGGGTTATCTTCGGGATTAAACTGAGCTATCTTCCAAGGTTATCTCTGACAGACGATTCTGCCCACTTGCAATGTTAGTAACAGGTATGCAAAAAATTTTGAGTGTCTACAGATGCCACTCTTTATCATATTCATTCAATGAAATGGCATGTACATCGGCATGCCATTTATTAGATAATCATGATGCAATGTACATCAGCATGATGCAAATGTATGTCATTTATTAGATTATTCTCCAACATGGTGGGATGATTGCGAGCTCCCCTTGACTTCTACCGGGAGTGGGGTGATTCATGACCACTTTGATAAACTATTTAGACGTATAATCCACAGCTACCATGAACTTCCAGGATGTTGATGTTGGGATTATCACCAAAGCCCTTAACCCTTGGTACAGACTTTTACTGAAGATGTATCTCTCATGTACAAGGGACTCTGTGTGGATGTGTTTTTTCTGCTGAGGATGTGTATAACATATTCCATCATCAGTCTTCCCTGATGAGGATGCTCTATCGGAGTTACTGCCAACAGTTTGTGTTGTTAGTTTTGCCTGACCTTCGCTGACATGTTCATCAACGGATGAAATCCCTGCTGGGGATAATGCTAAGGCTGCTTGTACTTTGTTGACATGTTCATCAACAGATGAAATCATCGGATGGCTTCCAATGCTTCGATGGGTTTACTTGCCACCGGCTAACGTAACATCAAGGTTGCTTGACCTTCATTGATATGTACATCAATGGATGAAAATGTGTGATGCCCCTATCGGGGACTCCGTACTTTGGCAGATGAAAATACGTGACACCCCCGCCGGGGATCCATGAACATGTACATCAACGGATGAAAATGCGTGATGCCCCCGCCGGGGATCTATGCTTCAACAGATGAAAACACGTGATACCCCCACCGGGGATTTGTGTTTCAACAGATGAAAATGCGTGATACCCCTGCTAGGGATCCATGGACATATACATCAACGGATGAAAATGCGTGATCTCCGGTGGGGGCCCCCGCCGGGGATCCATGAATTGGAGTTGCGACCCCAAACTGATGGTATTGGACCTTTGTGAGATATTATCGAGTGTGATTAGCAACCGCTGAGATCATCGGTATAGTGTACCCTGTGTTTGGGTGAATACCAATGAATGATATGAAAAGCCATAATTTTGGCCCTAGAAAGCCTGAGTTTCAGGCTATTCTGCTCAATTGCATAGCGTTTTTATCCCTGATTTGGCCTTTTTAGCTTATGAAAACTCCTTTGTAACTCAAACTGGACCAAGCCGGAGGGGTGGGCTCCACCCAGGGGAGCCATAGGTACACCTGTAGCAGTCGTATGTGGACTTGCAGCCAGCCGTGGATGGCTATTAAAGATGCAGGTTACTTTCTCAAGTCATTTTACGTTGCGCCGCATAGGAAATTCGAGAACTCCTCTTCAGATCTGCTGAGTTCGGGCGTCTTTTTGTAAATTCTGTCACCATACAAGTGTTCTACACTGTCCTGGTAATGTATGCATGTCTTCTTTTCCAGTTTCTATCTGTTGGAAAATGACTTTTTATATGAAATGCGTTTAAACACATAGTAGTGAATATGCATGCTCATATGTCTTGATAAAAATATTTAACATAGTAAATATTAGTATTAAACCATGCTGAACATAATGATGTGAAAAAATTTTGACTTTTGAAACAGTCAAACTGACACCTTTTTTTGTTATTTCTTATCTTATTTGAGGACAAATGAGTCAAGGTGGTAGTACAAAGTAATCCTGGTATTTAAGCTACCCTTATGGATTAATGACTTTGACATTTAAATGCATATAGTATGTATATGACTGTGGGCAGGTGTGCTACTGAATGGCCACCTAGTAATGTCTATGTGTATGTGGATAGTCATATTTACAAAGGAAACTATGACAAAAATTTTCCAAAATATAGACATTGAATAGTCATGCCTTTTTAACTCTACTGTAGACATTTGTTAAAATAATACATGCATGCATGTAGTCATAAAATTCATTTTGAAAAGCTCCAGGTTAGAGAATACCACACCCTTTATGAGGTGATTTGGAGACTTGTTGTCCAGATATATGGATCTGGATCATCTGAGTAGTTCCCTCAGGACCACTTCAGGTGTGTAGAGGAGGGCTTCTAAAGTGCCTCGACCCGTTCAGTTAGACAGCCTTGTCATATAGCAAAGACAATGATTCGTCCTATCCAGGTTGATGTACTGAATGTCGAGGACGAGGAGGAGGATGTACCAGTAGCAGCTCCAGCTCCTGCTGCTCATATTCCCAACAGGGATTTTCTAAGCATTCAGGTGGCTATTCCAGATCTTCTAGGTGATTTGAGTCGCCACTCCTCAGTTTGCTTGCATGAAAATTAGGTAAAAGCTGGATTTTAACTTCCTTTTTCCTATTGAGGAGGAGCAAGGATTTTGACATTGATTTGCATATGATGTAGGTTACCAGCTATACACAGTCTCGAGGGAACTGGTTCAGCATACACTCCATGTATCAGGCTCTGTATCCAGATTATAGAGGTATTGTGCATGATTAGGGCTTTGGGGTGTACTTTTCCAGTCTTCCCCGCCGTTGTCCCTAAGGTTACCTCAGGGCATTGTCTAAGTGCTGGTTTCACCAGACTCAGTCTCTCCACTTGTTGAATTGTGAGGTGATGATGACGCCAATGGATTGATAATTTATCACTGGTATGGAGTTTGGAGGGGCGCCAGTGCCATGTACGGTGAATATTACCCCGATTGCAGTCAGATCCTTGTTGGGAGTTCCAGCTAATGCGCTCAAGGGTAGGACCATTCGTACGGATCCTTTGAGCGTAGATGCTATGAGTGGGCTATTGAGTGAGCCCATGCCCGCTGATGTGAGAGTCATGGATCACATTCTTAGACGATTGTTCCTGGTTATCATCAGGGATTGTTTCATAGTAGATAACTCTTCTACGGTGTCATTTGCTTTGATCAGCGCCACACGGGAGGTGGACTATATTGGAGAGTATGATTGGGGTTCCTACACCTTTGCCTATTTCCTTAGGGGAATACACATGCGTTCGCAGGTCTTGACCGAGGCTTGGGTAGGATTTTACCCATTTTTGCTGGTGAGTATTTCTCTTTTGATTTCCCATGTACAGGTTAAGAGTGTTCACTAACAGCAGGTGTTTTGCCTTTGTGTTGGCAGTTTTGGGCCTATGAGAGGCTTCCATGTTTGCGTCCTGTGAGCGTGTTAGGTTTAGATACCTATTTACGAGGATGACGATGGCATCACTCCATTTTGGCGGAGGTTCCTGGAGTGGAGGGTTTCACCCATTATCACTTACAGTTAGAGCTGTTGACAGCTGATGTCATCACTTAGGTTCCCTACTCTGGGGAACATTTGACCATTGAGTTTGGGGATGGATTTCCGATTGGGGTCGAGCACGTGATATCCACCCGTAGGATTCCTCTCTTCACAGATGGAGGATGGGAGCTCTATTTAGGAGAGTGTGCTATTAGAAGCACCACAAGAGAGATTAATGTACCGATCTTGCCTCCTACCAGGCATTATTGGCCTGTGTTGCAGTCACCCACCGATGACATCCCATTGATGGGTATGGACGGATATACTTTATCAGAGGGTTCACACACTCAGGATACATTTCATCATTGGTGGTCCCCTCGTACCATTGGAGTCCAGACCCGCGCCACTCAGTTTATGGGGGATATAGTTCCTGGAACCATGATGATGATGGATTGGCTGACCTGTGTCCAAGATCCGACTCATGTGACATAGATTGATCGTTTGACCCAGCAGTTGGACCGAGCACATTTTTCATCCGGTACTTGGGTAGAGATCCTTCAGAGGCAGATACTTTTGATACTTCCAACTCAGGCGCTGGCCCCTCAGGTGACCCATATGGCTTTACCGGTGCAGATCCTCCCTTGTATAGGTCTGACATCCCTGTTGATAGAGATCCAGTGACTCAGGAGGAGTTACATCAGGTGGACAGGATTGATGATGTAGATATTGACACCATTGTCTTCTTCTGATGTATATTCTCGTTATCTCTTTTGATAGGCCTCTGTTAGATATTGGGTGGCTGTATCCCATTATCGCTATATCTTTTGATAAGCCTTAGTTAGTAGTAGGGTGTTTGTGCCCTATTTCCCTGTATTTTTAGCTGTACAGAGATGATGTATATAGATGATGATGTACTTAAGAATGTATGTATTGTTTTGCATTCCCTACGTCATATTGCCAACTATTATCTGTCATGCATGTATCATGCTATGCATATGTATGTATGTCCAGAGATAATCAGTATTGACCCTTGGATGGTCTTATGATACGACCTGCACAGATATCTTATTCGACAGTCAGCCGCATAGATCATACCCCATCAGTATTGGTGGCATCCCGTCTGAGGTCATGGTATTATAGTATGTCACCTACAGATAGGGTAACTGTAGATCAGCTATTATAGCATTCTATGACCCTCTTGATGTTTCAGGTTCCCATAGGCTTTATAGAGGGTATGCTGGAGCATTAGATACCGGAGAGACAGGTTTTTCGGTTTGGCACCCAGGAGTTGACTCCTATATTAGAGGAGTATGAGCGATTGATGGCTTTGCCCTTAGACAAACCTTGCACTCATATGGCTATCAAAGGTATGCGGCGACAGTTCATGACCCTCACTGGGTTACAGCGTAAAGTAGTAGAGGATGTGATTACATCCGGCCATTCTAGATACTCCGAGGATTTTCCATTCTAGTATCTCCAACGGTTGCAATAATCCACTTGGCCTTTGATGTTCAGCTTTGACTTTCCGACACGTTAAGCATTTCGCCACACACTCAGCCACATCCTTTTTCATATTCGGCCACCAAAAATGATGTCTAAGATCCTGGTACATTTTTGTACTCCCAGGGTGAATCGAATATCTTGAGTTGTGAGCTTCACTCAGAATCTTCTCTTTAATTTCGGGTATTAGCGGAACCCAAATTCTCCCTTCGAATCGAAGTAACCCTTCTAAATTTATTTTAAATTTGCTTTCATCCCCTTCAGATACTTTCTATTTTATCTTTTCGCAGTCTTCATCCTGAAGTTGTGCATTCTTAACTTTATCTACCAACGTTGAACCGTTTCCTATCTGGAACAATTTTTCGTCGGATTCTATCAGATATTTAATTTCCAACTCCATCTTAGCCATGTCCGACGCTAACTTCTCCTGAGATGTCAACATCATTAACTTTTCTCGTCCCTTCCTACTTAAAGCATCAGCAATAACATTCACCTTTCTGGGATACTAGAAAATCTCGCAGTCATAGTCTTTGATCAGCTCCAACCATCTTCTCTGCCTCATATTCATGTCTTTTTGTGTAAAGATATATCTCAGACTTTTATGGTCAGTATATATCTCACACCTCTCTCCATACAGATAATGTCTCCAAATCTTCAGGGCAAACACCACCACAGCCAACTCTAAGTCATGAGTCGGATACACTTTCTCGTAATCTTTTAATTCACATAATGCATACGCAATAACTCTGTCCTTCTGCATAAGCACACAGCCTAGTCCTTTATGCGACACGTCACTGTACACCACAAAATTCCCTGTATCATCAGGCAATGACAACACAGGTGTCGTACTCAACCTTTTCTTCAATTCATGGAAACTTTCTTCACACTTCTCCGTCCAAACAAACTTAACCGCCTTCCTGGTTAAATTTGTCAATGGGGTCGCGATCTTAGAAAAGTCCTGAATAAAACGCCTATAGTAACCTGCCAACCCTAAGAAACTCCTTATCTCTGATGGTGTCTTCGGCGGATTCCAGTTTACTACAGCTTCAACTTTTAATGGGTCTACCGAAATTCCGTCTTTATCAATAACGTGCCCGAGAAACTGTACACGTTCTAACCAAAACTCACATTTTGAAAATTTTACGTACAACTTCTCTTTTCTCAATGTCTCCAATGTCACTCTTAAGTGTTCTACATGTTCCTCCTTTGTCTTGGAATACACCAGGACATCATCAATAAACACCACCATAAATTTATCTAAGAATGGTTTAAACACCATGTTCATTAAATCCATGAACGCTGCAGGTGCATTGGTTAAACCAAATGACATAACTAGAAACTCGTAATGACCATACCGAGTTCTGAATGCCGTCTTTGGTACGTCTTCTGGTCTCACCATCAGCTGATGATAACCACTCCTCAAGTCTATCTTTGAAAAATACCTCGCACCCTTTAGTTGATCGAACAAATCGTCAATTCTCGGTAGTGGATACTTATTTTTAATCGTGACTTTATTCAATTCTCGATAGTCAATGCAGAGCCGCATTGAACCATCCTTCTTCTTAACAAATAACACTGGCGCTCCCCATAGCGATACGCTCGGCTGGATATACTTCTTGTCGAGCAATTCTTGTAATTGCATCATCAACTCTTTCATCTCTACCGGGGCCATTCTGTATGGTGCCTTAGATATCGGACCCGTTCCTGGTACTAAATCAATTACGAACTCAATTTGTCGATCTGGCAGAAGACCTGACAAATCGTCTGGAAATACGTCTGCAAAATCTCTTATGATCGGTATGTCTTCTAACTTCGTACTCTTCTTCTGTGTATCAACTATGTAGGATAGGTATCCTACACATCCTTGTTTTAACAACTTCTTGGCTTGCATCACCGTCAGACAACTTGCTTGTCGAGGTGACTTGTTGCCATAAAACACAACCTTTGATGGAGTCATAAGGTTAACACATTTTCTTTGGCAATCAATTAGTGCTCCGAGATTGAATAACCAATCCATTCATAGAATAATATAAAACTTACCCAGTCTAATTGGTATCAAGTCTACCATCGTCTCTTGACCCTTTATAATCACTTTCCAATTCTTATATATGAATCTAACAGGAATCACTTCCCTATTCACAATCTTTATGCTCAAAGGATAATCGAATTCTTCTTGAGGTAAATCTAAGTTCTGAGTAAATTCATCAGGTATAAATGAACAAGTAGCACCTGAATCAAATAGTACATAAGCATTAATACCATTAATTGGAATGATACCTGACACCACATCCTTAGACTGAACTGCATCCTGCACGGTCATATTGAAAGTTCTCGCAGTAGGTCGGCTTGACTGTGCTGGTCCAGTGATAGTCAATGCACCACCACCGTTGTTGTTTCCCTTTCCTCCACTTGCACTCCCCACTGGCTTTTTAGGACAATCACGAGCTATGTGATCCTTGGAATCACAGGTAAAACATGCTCCTTTATTTAGGCTAAAACAGTTCAGTGCAATGTGTCCCTCCTTACTACAGTTGAAACACACTCGCTTTCCCTTCAAACATACCCCAGTATGGTTCTTTCCACAAGTAGCGCAAGCTTCAAACTTTTTCTTCTGCTGACTTCCTTGCTGTCCTCCCGTAGTCGAATTCTCGCTCCACTTCCTCTTCTGATTGTTACCTCCAACGTTACTTCCACCAGCCTTATTTTCATTATCATTCTTCCTCTTCTTCGGTTCTTGGTTGTACTTGGTCAAGGCATCGCTTCCACCTTCCGTGATAATTGCCTTTTCCAGTACAGCCGTAAATGTATTTAACTGGAACATTGAAACCTTGCTATACAGCCAGGGTTTCAATCATTGTTCAAATCTTCTCGCCTTACTCTCATCCGTATTGACTAGATAAGTGGCAAACCTTGCCAACTAGTTAAACTTCGCAGCATATTCTGGCACCGTCATAGTTCCTTATTTCAGCTCCAGAAATTGCACCTCCAACTAATTCTAAGAACTCGTTGGAAAGTACATTTTGAAAAACATCTCCTTAAATCTATCCCACGTTATCACTCCTTGTCCTCCACGAACCTTATTTGCTTGCCACCAGTAGCTAGCTTCGGACTTCAGCATGAACGTCGCGAACGCAGTCTTCTGATCTTCGTTAACTCTAGCAACGTCGAACACCTTTTCCATTTCCATAATCCAGGTTTGGGCTTCCACTGGATTCATAGACCCTTGAAACTCTGGCGGTCCAACCGCTTTGAATTCCTTGAAAGTCATAACTTGAGCTTGCGATTGATTCGCAAGTGCTCCCGTCAACAAAGCAACCAACTGCTGAATCGGATTAGCGTTGGCCTCGTTGTTATTGTTAGTAGACCCCTCAGGAGTTGGTTGTTGGCGTGGCTATCTTCTTCTAGGAGGCATTCTCTGTTAGAATATATGCTTATTAGTTCATCACACATCTTCTTGACTATTTGAAGTTTAAATTAACATTCTAAGATTAAAGCTATAACACATAACATTTCAAATAAACTTTGATATTTTATTCATTCATAATGTTTTTAAAACAGATAAAAGGTAGCATATCTGATATAACATTCACTTTCCTGAACTAAATAAGTTTCAGGATTACATACTCATACTATCCCTTTATTATTCTCAAAATAAGGAATTCACAGTTTATTTATTCACATAATTGACCACATATTATTATCACTATTATTCTATTTAGGCATATTAAGACGTCGTAAGGCTTCTCGACGTTCCTCCTCCATAATACGATACGCTGTTCTACGATCCATCACGAACCTGGGCCCTATCAATTGCAGAATTAAAAGCGTAATCCATCTCGTTCATCTTGGCTTTCTTCACTTGGGCCTTAGCCTCAGCACGGTCTGCTCGTTGAGTCACCTTCATCCAAGCGTCCTCTACTCTTGAACGCTTAGCTGATCCCTCTTTGAAGTCATCTTTTAACTTCTCCATGTCAGTCTTCATCTTCTCGTTCACTGCCAATAAATCTTCATGCTGACCTTTAGTATGAACTAGGTCCCACTCTGAGTTTCCATGTTTTGAGTCAAGTTCCTGAATCTCTGCATCCTTCTGCTCCATCGAAACGTGATGCATCTCAACCAACTCCTTCAGTTCATCAACATTATCCTGTAACTCTATGTTACGGTCGTACACAGCATCATACATCTCAGCCGATATGGAGTTTGGTGGAAAATCCACAGGATCATCTTCCTCATCATCCTCCTCTATCTCCTCAGAACTAACCTCCTCGAGATCGGTCACAGACTCATCCTTCTGAATCAACTGTTCCCGCACAACGTGAATATCCCGGGGTTCGTCATCTCTAGGTAACTGAGGTATCACCTCCCTAGCTGGACTGGATCCTCCTTCGTTAGACATCCTGTCAACAAAATATTTTAACTTTTACTTAACATTTTCGATACTCGTGAGCACATAAGTTATTAACACATAACACATAATGTCTTTTATTGTTTAGCTTCAATGGATGCCTTAATTCATTCCTTAAAACCCGATAAAAGTTAAACACCTCTATATTTCCTGTTTCCTTAGAGGCTACTTCCTAAGGTTTCTCCACCTAAGGTTCATAACCTAAAGCTTTGATACTAACCTATGACAACCCCAAATTTGGGTACTTCATTTCCACCGAACTTGGTGCTCACTATCAAAATTATTATGCGGGTCCTGTCGTCTCGAAGTACGTGCACGTGCCTAACGTGATATCTGCTCGAATTTTCAGAACTTCAATCCAGGCATCCGATCGAGATGTATAAGACCTTTTACAGCATGTTATTGTCGAGAGCTACACAATGACGTGAGATTAGAGGTTATACACAGTCAAGAAGATGGGACCATGCCCTTAGTCTTCAAGCTTCAAATTCTATCCGGTGTGCTGTCTTGTGCAGTAGGCACTCGGGATTGGAGCTGTTTAGTTCTTGTAGGACATTGCTTGTGACACCCCCAAATCCGGGTTACCTGACCCCCGAGTTTGGTGTTCACGATCCACAATATAATAATATCTAACTACCCATTCATATAGAAATAGTATTACATAAGTCATTAACATAGGTTGTTAATACATTAATACCAGGTTTGCTAACCTTAACACTACAAACATACCCCTTAGATATACAAAAAGGGTTTACAATACATCATAATAATAATAAGGTTCATTATACTAATTTATCACTATGCCTTTTCCTTTGTTCTTCTTCGCATAAACTTCTGCAACTTCGTCCCTAGCTGAAAAATTTTATTTAGCAATGGTGAGCAACAAGTTTGCCCCGCAAGTTAAGATATACAATAATGGTATAGAAATCAATATCAAGTCTTTTAATATTCTCCGCAACAATAATCTGATAATGAAATAGTACAACGCTTTTAAGGTTTTCTACGATATTCAAATGAATATTCAAGAATTAATTCTACGAAATAACAAAGTTGAATGTTTTTCAGATTTATGCTGAGTGATCACACAATATCTAGAACTTCTCTTCTCGGGCATCTATCAAAGATTTACTTTGATACATACGCAGGTGTATCAGATAACCATAAAGATTAAATCATACCCTCTGCAAGTACTTAGAGTCGGCCAACTCCTTGTACCCTATATTATGCATAATACTTAGGTCGCGCGCAATTGTCGAATATACGACTTAAAAATTTTGTTCCCTTTATATAAAAGGTTGTTCTTCTCAGTCTCAGAATCAATATTTGATTTAACAACGAAATTCAATGATTTCAATTTCTATTTACTTATCGATCTAGCCAAAATAATTGGCATCGATCTACCAATAACAATTGAATTCTCTTCTCGAATTTATCAAGTTCTAACAACTGTTCGTCTAGCGGAATAATTAGCTAAGACATTTCTCAACATAATTTTACAATAAACAGGAATTATCTGTACTGTCAATTCTATCTTCTACGAATATGAATATCCAACAACAGTTATTCTACAAATGTATATTCTTCGAATCAGTAATTCAATCTGAATTATTAAACATGCACTAACTGCGAATAATCAACAATAAATCCCTAGATGTGGTATAATTAATAATAATTAACCACTATAATAATTGAACAATATTAACTCAAGGTTGAGTTAAGAAACTTGCCTTATTCGCTGATTACTGCTACACAATATAATTAACTGCGTTCGTAAGAACTATAATCAACAATTTCGGTCTCACGATTAACACAATCATTTATAACACATAACACTGTACTCTACAGTCAAACTTCTCCTAGGCACATTACTACATAGCCACATCAGTGTTTATAACCTATATAAACACTTATCAAGTATAACTATTTCGGTCTGGTTGAAGTTTGGTCCATTTTCGGTATTCTGGTCACCCTATCTGATAATTAACACATTGATTGTCAATTAAACTTGGTCTCTAAGCTTCAATATTATTTTAGATAAGTCAAATATCATTTATAATATTTTTCGGAAGCTTTTAATAATTTATAAACAATTATTATAATTTATAATAATTTTTTAAATGCTTAAATAATTTTTTAAATGATTTAATTATCAAATAATCTTATCATTATTAATAACTTAAAATATTTTTAAATCATTAATATTCTACTTAAATGATTTTTAAAATAATTAAAATTATTTTTAAATCATCACCATTAATATTTAAATATTAATAAAATTATTATCAAAATATTAAAAGTCATTAATTATAACTTAAAATATTTTTAAAACCTTTATCTCATTTTTAAATGATTTTTAAATCAATAAAATCATTTTTAATTCCTTTATTTAATATAATAATTAAATAAATCTAATATCATTAATATTAATTTATTAATGAGAATTTTTCAAAAATATTAAAAATTATATTTTATAATTAAAAATATTTTCTAACACTTTATTCTTATTTAAAATATTTTTTAAATTAATAAAATCATTTTTAACTTATTTATTTAATTTAATAATTAAATAAATCTAATATCCTTAATACTCCCTCCGTCCCAAATTATCTGCTTTTCTAGAGTTTCACACACATACCCATATGTGTGATAAAAATACTAAAATACCCTTATGTGTTGACTTTTTTATTTTCTGCGCATGAATCCTTATTGGTGGAAATATGAAAAGATGCTTAAAAAAGAGTAGAGGCATAAATGAGAGTAATAACTATCATTAATTAGGATAAAGGGGCAAACTTGGAAAACAAAGGGAAAAAATACATTGAAATCTTAAAAAAGCAGATATTATGGGACAAATTTTTTTTGCTAAAACAGCAGATAATTTGGGACGGAGGGAGTATTAAATTATTAATGAAAATTCTCTAAAAATATTAAAAGTTACATTTTATAGCTCAAAATATTTTTAAATACATTATTCTTATTTCAAATGATTTTTTATAATATTAAATAATTTTTCTCTAATTTATTTAATGCACTAATTAAATAAATTAAATACCTTTAATATTTAATAATTATAAATATTAAAGAAAAAATATTTCAATTGGTCAAAAATTATTTTTCATAATTTAAAATAATTTTTAAAACCATTTTTAATAATTTTTTATAATATATTTTCTATTTTTAATTAATTTTCGAAATATTTAGAAAATAAAATAAATAAAACAGTCGCTATAGGCCTTTAGCGGCACTTGTCCGTTGTCTTAGGTGTTCTTGGCTCAAGAGCACTGACAAAGTCAGTGCTCAAGGTTACTCATTTGACCACTTGTTATTCTTAATCCAAACATGCTTTAGGCTAACTTAGACACTGATCATGTAGTAAAACTGTAACTCTACAATATCCAATCAAACTCTTGGTCATACAATAAACAAACAACCAGATCTAGCCTCTCAAAGTACATGTCAGACAATTTTTGGGTTTTCCAGAAACCCTGACAGTCTGAGTGGTCACTTTTAAGCTCCATTTAATCTAGGTTCCAGTCATGATTTAAGTCGTTTAATGGTTCTAATATATAGTATACATGACAAGGAACATTAAAATAATCACAAATCAGTTTAACATTAACAGATCCACAAGATAGGACTCGGTCAAACCCTGTCAGAGGGCTCGTTCTAACTGTTTCTGGGTTTTCCAGAAACGTCAAAAACAGACCGAGTGATCTACTTTGACCACCTGTCACGATCTACTAGTTGTTCACTTACACGATCTAAAGCTATGCAATGGAAGAATATATAACAGGCTACAACATGGTTACAAACACAACATCAAACAACCGAAAACCTGAAAGATCAAGACCTCACAAATAGCTGTCAGACGCTGTTTCTTACTTTCTAGGTGCCCAGATTTCAGCCGGTTAAGCTCGGTAAACGGTGTTTGACCTTGAATTAAATGATATCTAGACATCAAATAACTATACTACCACTTGTAAATTAAAGACCACATACCAGGCTACAAATCCAAAACTTAAAACAACAAAAATCTTAAACGAGCAATGATCTGTGGCCACTGACATTTCTTGTCAGACCATAAAAATTGCTCAAGAACAGATTTTGTAAAACATCATTTTAAGGCACTTTGATGCTATGGATTCATGATAGATCATCATAGATCTTCATAAAATATCCATTAGCAAGATTCTAAACACAAAAACACAAAATTTATCTAAGCATACAAGATCAAATTAGGTTTTAGGCTTTATACCTTTTTGCTAGATCTTTGATATTAGATCTCTGAATCTGATCTATGTGTTTAAGAGCGGTATTTTGTGACTGATACACTAGTATAATTCGTGACTTTAGAGAGAGAAGGAGTTGATGAGAGCTTGAGAGCAAATGACTTAGTTTTTATGAACTTCCTCTCTCCAAAATCTCTTATATGTTGCTTGTTGTTGCTAGATCTGATGTGCTGGCCAGATTTTGTTAGATTTATATGTCACAAGTCAATGTGTTAGGTCACCTACTAAAGTTATGAGCCATTTTTACAAGTTACAATTTAAAGAAAGTAAAAAGGGCATTTTTGTCATTTTGCTAATTACATTTAATGGCATTCTTGACTTTTGTTCAAACCCTTAGGGTTTATCCCTAAGGTTCTAACCCTTAGGTTTTAAAATACTAACTTTCTAGGATTTTCTAAATTAGGGTTTTAATTTAGAAAATTAAATTTTTGAAACTAAAATTAGATTTTCCTAATTAAATTAGATTTTCTTAATTATATCATCGTTTAATAAATATATTAGGCCTTCCAATTAGGATTAAGGTTGCCTAATTAGGGTTTATAAATCTCGAATATAAAATTAGGGTTTCCCAGCTTTCGATTAGAGTTTCTAACGGTACGTTAGGGTTTCTAATCTTTAGATTAAGATTTCTAATCCCTTATTAGGGTTTATTAATTATAACCCTTATCTGATCAATTATTGATCAAAAATTATATACGGTACAAACACATACATATTAATATAATGATTTTAATTATATTTTCTATCGAATCCGTACCCATAACTAGGGTTAGGGTTTCTATTCTCCGTTAAGCACAACTCTACTCTTAATTTATTAGCCAATACACAAATTGACCTTCTCGAGACTCGTATCACAAATACTTGTCACAAAATTAATAATCAATAATAATATTAACTAAAAAAAATTATTCGTAAAATTTTGAATATTCAAAATCCCGGGTTATCACATTCACCCCTCTTTAAAAGGATTTCGTCATCGGAATCACCACTTTCTTATTCTCTACAAGCTTTTAAAGTTGTATCATCAATTCATTTCTATCAACACAATATTAATTTGTGTTTCAAATTCTAACCCGTGACTTGAATCTATAAAAGAAAATAGTTCACAAATGGCTCCCTTCCTTTCCTATTATCATATGTCTTATTACCCGACTGGGTATTCTCGCTCCACTTCCTCTTATTCGGATTACTCCCACCACTGCTTCCACCTTAATTTGTCTTCTTATTCTTATCTTGATGAAATCGAGATGCCGCTTCGCTCCCTCCTTCAGCAATTAATGCCTTCTCCATCAACGTCGCGAACGTATTGATCTGCAATACCGCTACCTTGTTGAATATCACCGGCTTCAGCCCATTCTCAAATCTTCTCGCCTTTCTTATTTCTGTGTCCACCTGATGAGGTGCAAATCTCGCTAACTCGTAGAATTTGGCAGCGTATTCTGTTACCGACATGTTCTCCTGTTTTAATTCTAGAAATTTAACTTTCATCCTAGATTGCATACTCAACGAGAAGTAGTTCTCAAAGAACAACTCCTTGAATCTTGTCCACAACACCACCGCTGTACCAACTCTGGCCTAATTAGTCTCCCACCAGTAATTAGCTTCTACCTTCACTAAGTATATTGCAAAAGCCGTCTTTTGCTCCTCCGCTACTCTGGCAATAACGAATGCTTTTTCCATATCCTTCACCCATGTTTGGGCTTCAATCGGATCTGTGGTCCCTTTAAATTCAGGCGATCCTACCACTTTAAAGTCCTTGAAGTTAGCCAATCTATCAGCTGGCTGATTTCTCGCTCTTCCTCTTACTGGAGCCCTATTTTCCATAGCTTCGGCTATTATATCTGCAAAGTTTTGCATCGATTCAGCTTGACCTCCTTCGTTATTTACCGACTACTCTTCTCTTTGATTTCGATTCTGTCGTCTAGGCGGCATGATCTGATTTAAATAAAAATCTTACATTAATTCTCTTTCTATACACAAATTCTTAACACAATAAGAATTCAACACATAATTCTCATATATAAACGAATATTTATTCAAGTAGTTCATAGCACATTTAGTACTTAACACATATTACTATCCTTTTTTAAATTATATCATGATTTAATAACACAACTTTACACAAAAAGTTGTAATTCTCCATTCACCATAGTTATTACCAGTTCGTCAAACTTACCACACTTATGAGTTCAGGAACTTGCCACAATTATATGAGTGTATGAACTTATCCTAGTCAAACCTTTGGCGTCCATTTGCTGAGGGGTTCAAAACATTTCATATAACTATGAGTCATTAACTTACCATAAGTATGAGTTTTAAGAACACACAAATTAATATTAATCTTATATTCATATAGAAAATAAAGATTTCATTCATACAAACATATTTATATTTACATATGTTCACACATCGATTTCGATATTACAAATCTTCTACCAAAAGATACTAAAGCTCAAACTTAAGTTATCTACCGTCCACTCCCTTCACCATTCTTCTTCTTGTTGGGACACTTGTTGAATCCGTGACCCGTTTTCCCACATGAGAAACACTTCCTCATATTCGGCTTAGGACAATGCAAAGAAATATGTCCTTCTTGCTTACAGTTGAAACAAACATTCTTCCACATCATGTATTCTCCCACGTGAGTCTTCCCACACTTTCTGCAAGCTGGCCTCTTCTTCAGGTTTGAATCTTCAGAGTTAGGGCTATCGTTGTCCCTCTTTCTCTTTTTCTTTCCCTTCTTACTAGTTCCTTCAGATGATCTACCACCTTCACTCTTCATCCTTTCCACATGCGCCTTGAGCTCGTTCCGTTCTTCAGTCATTTCACGTAACGCCCGCTCCGTCTTCCACAACTCCTCTAGAAGAAACACTTTACTTTGGAGTTCGTGGACTTCTGCAGATAGCTGATCTTGTTCTCCAACTTTGATCTTATTCTTTAACTCCACCTTAACTTTTTTAGACTCCGCCTCCTCATCACTACTCAGATACATCTCGGGATAATCATCATGATCACTCCCGAGATTCACCATGGGTTCATCTTTTCCTACTTCTTCCACTGATTCACTCTGTGCTGACACCTCGGCTTCTGGCACTGGTACGACTGCCGTTGGAATCTCCGTACTCATCTTATCTTCTCCAGACATCCTACAATCAGTTTAAACAACTTGATTAGTACTTAACCAGCACAACATTCTCACACTATGTGTCCACTTATCTCACTATTAATGCACTTCCGCAATCCCTCACTTGGCACTTTAAATGAGTATTCTATATCTCGCTTATGGTTATATTCCTAGGGTTTTCTCTACCCCACTTAAGGTTTATAACCTACAACTCTAATACAAACCTGTGACACCCCCAAATTCGGGTTACCTGACCCACAAGTCTGGTATTCACGATCCACAGTATAATAATATCTAACTACCCATTCATATAGAAATAGTATTACATAAGTCATTAACATAGGTTGTTAATGCATTAATCCTAGGTCTGCTAACCATAACACTACAAACATACCCCTTAGGTATACAAAAAGGGTTTACAATAGATCATAATAATAATAAGGTTCATTATACTAATTTATCACTATGCTTTTTCCTTTGTTCTTCTTCGCAGCACCTTCTGTAACTTCGTCCCTAGCTAAAAAGTTTTATTTAGCAAGGGTGAACAACAAGTTTGCCCCGTAAGTTAAGATATACAATAAAGGTATAGAAATCAATATCAAGTCTTTTAATATTCTCCGCAACAATAATCTGATAATGAAATAGTACAACGCTTTCAAGGTTTTCTACGATATTCAAATGAATAATCAAGAATTAATTCTACGAAATAACAAAGTGGAATGTTTTCCAGATTTATGATGAGTGATCACACAAGATCTAGAACTTCTCTTCTCGGGTATTTATCAAAGATTTACTTTGATACATACGCAGGTGTATCAGATAACTATAAAGATTAAATCATACCCCTCTGCAAGTACTTAGAGTCGGCCAACTCCTTGTACCCTATATTATGCATAATACTTAGGTCGTGCGCAATGGTCGAATATACGACTTAAAAATTTTGTTCCCTTTATATAAAAGGTTGTTCTTCTCAGTCTCAGAATCAAGATTTGATTTGACAACGAAATTCAATGATTTCAATTTATAGTTACTTATCGATCTAGCAGAAATAATTGGCATCGATATACCAATAACAATTGAATTCTCTTCTCGAATTTATCAAGTTCTAACAAATGTTCGTCTAGCTAGAATAAATAGCTAAGACATTTCTCAACATAATTTGACAATAAATAGAAATTATCTGTACTGTCAATTATATCTTCTACGAATATGAATATCCAACAACAGTTATTCTACAAATGTATATTCTCCGAATCAGTAATTCAATTTGAATTATTAAACATGCACTAACTGCGAATAATCAACAATAAATCCCTAGATGTGGTATAATTAATAATAATTAACCACAATAATAATTGAACAATATTAACTCAAGGTTGAGTTAGGAAACTTGTCTTCTTTGCTGATTACTCCTACACAATATAATTAACTGCGTTCGTAAGACCTATAATCAATAATGTCGGTCTCACAATTAGCACAATCATTTATAACATGTAACACTGTATTCTATAGTCAAACTTCTCCTAGGCACATTACCACGTAGCCACATCAGTGTTTATAACCTATATAAACACTTATCAATTGTAACTATTTCGGTCTGGTTGGATTTCGGTCCATTCTCGGTGTTCTGGTCACCCTATCCGATAATTAACACATTGATTGTTAATTAAACTTGGTCTCTAAGCTTCAATATTATTTTAGATAAGTCAAATATCGTTTATAATATTTTTCGGAAGCTTTTAATAATTTATAAACAATTATTATAATTTATAATAATTTTTCAAACACTTAAATCATTTTTTAAATGATTTAATTATCAAATAATCTTATCACTATTAATATTTAATAATATAAAAATATTAATAACATACTTGTTAAAATATTAAAGTTATTATTAATAACTTAAAATATTTTTAAATCATTAATATTCTACTTAAATAATTTTTAAAAATAATTAAAATTATTTTTAAATCATCACCATTAATATTTAAATATTAATGAAATTATTATCAAAATATTAAAAGTCATTAATTATAACTTAAAATATTTTTAAAACCTTTATCTCATTTTTAAATCAATAAAATTATTTTTAATTCCTTTATTTAATATAATAATTAAATAAATATAATATCGTTAATATTAATTTATTAATGAGAATTCTCCAAAAATATTGAAAATTATATTTTATAATTCAAAATATTTTCTAATACTTTATTCTTATTTAAAATGATTTTTAAATTAATAAAATCATTTTTAACTTATTTATTTAATTTAATAATTAAATTAATCTAATATCATTAATATTAAATTATTAATGAAAATTCTCTAAAAATATTAAAAGTTGCATTTTATAACTCAAAATATTTTTAAATACATTATTCTTATTTAAAATGATTTTTTATAACATTAAATCATTTTTTTCAATTTATTTAATGCACTAATTAAATAAATTAAATACATTCAATATTCAAATAATTATAAATATTAAAGAAAAAATATTCCAATTGGTCAAAAAATATTTTTCATAATTTAAAATAATTTTTAAAACCATTTTTAATAATTTTTTATAATTTATTTTCTGTTTTTAATTAATTTCCGGAATATTCAGAAAATAAAATAAATAAAACCGTCGCTATAGGTCTTTAGCGACACTTGTCCGTTGTCTTAGGTGTTCTTGGCTCAAGAACACTGACACCACTTGTTATTGTTAATCCAAGCATGCTTTAGGCTAACTTAGACACTGATCATGTAGTAAAACTGCAACTCTACAATATCCAATCAAACTCTTGGTCATACGCTAAACAAACAACCAGATCTAGCCTCTCAAAGTACCTGCCAGACAGTTTTGGGTTTTCAGAAACCCAAACAGTCTGAGTGGTCACTTTTAAGCTCCATTTAATCTAGGTTCCAGTCATGATTTAAGTCGTTTAATGGTTCTAATATATAGTATACATGACAAGGAACATTAAAATAATCACAAATCAGTTTAACATTAGCAGATCCACAAGATAGTACCCGGTCAAACCCTGTCAGAGGGCTCGTTCTAACTGTTTCTGGGTTTTCCAGAAACGTCAAAAACAGACCGAGTGATCTACTTTGACCACCTGTCACGATCTACTAGTTGTTCATTTACACGATCTAAAGCCATGCAATGGAAGAATATATAACAGGCTACAACATGGTTACAAACACAACATCAAACAACCAAAAACCTGAAAGATCAAGACCTCACAAATAGCTGTCAGACAATGTTTCTTACTTTCTAGGTACCCAGATTTCAGCCGGTTAAGCTCGGTAAACGGTGTTTGACCTTGAATTAAATGATATCTAGACATCAAATAACTATACTACCACTTGCAAATTAAAGACCACATACCGGGCTACAAATCCAAAACTTAAAACAACAAAAATCTTAAACGAGCAATGATCTGTGGCCACTGACATTTCTTGTCAGATCACAAAAATTGCTCAAGAACAGATTTTGTAAAACATCATTTTAAGGCACTTTGATGATATGGATTCATGATAGATCATCATAGATCTTCATAAAACATCCATTAGCAAGATTCTAAACACAAAAACACAAAATTTATCTAAGCATACAAGATCAAATTAGGTTTTAGGGTTTATACCTTGTTGCTAGATCTTTGATCTTAGATCTTTGAATCTGATCTATGTGTTTAAGAGGGGTATTTTGTGACTGATACACTAGTATAATTCGTGACTTTAGAGAGAGAAGGAGTTGATGAGAGCTTGAGAGCAAATGACTTAGTTTTTATGAACTTCCTCTCTCCAAAATCTCTTATATGTTGCTTGTTGTTGCTAGATCTGATGTGCTGGCCGGATTTTGTTAGATTTATATGTCACAAGTCAATGTGTTAGGTCACCTACTAAAGTTATGAGCCATTTTTACAAGTTACAATTTAAAGAAAGTAAAAAGGGCATTTTTGTCATTTGCTAATTATATTTAATGGCATTCTTGACTTTTGTTCAAACCCTTAGGGTTTATCCCTAAGGTTCTAACCCTTAGATTTTAAAATACTAACTTTCTAGGATTTTCTAAATTAGGGTTTTAATTTAGAAAATTAAAATTTTTAAACTAAAATTAGGTTTTCCTAATTAAATTAGATTTTCTTAATTATATCATCGTTTAATAAATATATTAGGCCTTCCAATTAGGATTAAGGTTGCCTAATTAGGGTTTATAAATCTCGAATACGAAATTAGGGTTTTTCAGCTTTCGATTAGGGTTTCTAACGGTACATTAGGGTTTTTAATCTTTAGATTAAGGTTTCTAATCCCTTATTAGGGTTTCTTAATTATAACCCTTATCCGATCAATTATTGATCAAAAATTATATACGGTACAAACACATACATATTAATATAATAATTTTAATTATATTTTCTATCGAATCCGTACCCGTAACTAGGGTTAGGATTTCTATTCTCCGTTAAGCACAACTCTACTCTTAATTTATTAGCCAATACACAAATTGACCTTCTCGAGACTCGTATCACAGATACTTGTCACAAAATTGATAATCAATAATAATATTAATTAAAAAAAAAATTATTCGTAAAATTTTGAATATTCGAAATCCCGGGTTATCACATTGCCATGTAGAATATATGTATGAATGTTGCGATAGCACAATGTGGGGTTGGGATGGCAAAATGACGGTTCTGCCCTTCACCAGGGTTATCTTCGGCTTGAGCTGATTTAGCAGTCGTTGCTCAAGGTTATCTTTGAGATTGGACTGCTGCAGGTGTTGACCATCCTCAGGGTTGTTTTTGAGGTGTGCCTGACCTCCCGAGGTTATCTTCGGTCTTGGGGAATAAGTCCTTCGGGGCTATTGCCGAGTGTTGAAGTTGATTGCATGGATCTGAAATAAGCATTTTCGGGGTTATATCCGGAACTGCAACTACAACTGCATACGTCGGGGTTATCTCCGAGGTTGGCACTATCTCTCCCGATGATCTTTCTGGGACTGAGACTGAGTATCTCGGGGTTATCTCTGAAATGACACGGTCTTCTCTAGTGTGATTTTTGGTATTTGAACTGCATTCCTCAAGGTTATCTCCGAGGTTAAAACTGAAACTCCCGGTGTTATTTCTGGGGTTGAGGTTGAAACTTTTAGTGGTATTTCCAGGATCTGAGTTGGTTGTCTCGGGGTTATCTCCGAGATGCTAATAACTAAATATCCTAGAGTTATCTCTAGGATTGAACTGAGTTGTCTGCTAGGGTTATCTCTAAAAGACGATTCTACCCTCCTAAAATGTTAGTAACAGGTATGCAAAAAATTTTGAGTGTCTACACATATGTTAAGTCCTTTTCAAACTGGATGGGTTCATACTCTATGACGTGCTTGTAGTCTTGCTTATAGGGTCGTAGAACCTATACGTGAAACACATTGTGTACATGCTCCAACTCCGAAGGTAAAGCTATTTCATAAGCTACCTCACTGACTCGTCTTAAAACTTCAAAGGGTCCTATCAATCTAGGACTAAGTTTTCCCTTCTTCCCAAATATCATTTTTCCTTTCCAAGGAGAATCCTTTAGAAACACATAAGTGCCGACATCGAAGTCTCGTTGTTGTTGATGTTGATCAGCATATTTCTTCGGTCGATCCTGAGCCATCACTAATCTTGCACGTATTGGTTTGATCTCATCCGCATTTTACTACACTAATTCTTGCCCTAGCAATTGATGTTCTCCTACTTCATCCCAGCACAATGGCGTTCTACATTTCCTTCCATATAAAGCTTCATAAGGTGGCATACCGATGCTCGCATGATAACTGTTATTGTATGCAAATTCCACCAAGGGTAGGTGGTCATCCCAGCTTCCTTTGAAGTCCATAACACATACTCTCAGCATGTCTTCCAACTTTTGAATAGTTCTCTCGCTATGCCCATCTGTTTAAGTATGATATGCGGTGCTCAACCTCAATTGCGTTCCCATGCGTTCGTTAACCCAAATGACATCACCAGGAACTCATAGTGTACTTAACAAGTCCTGAATGATGTCTTAGGTACATCTTTCTTCCTCACCTTCAACTGGTGATATCCCATACTCAAGTCGATCTTGGAAAAATATTTCGCTCCTCTCAATTGATCGAACAAATCATCTATCATGGGTAACGGGTATTTGTTTTTTATTATTACTTTGTTCAACTCTCGATAGTCGATACAAAGCCTCATCGATCCGTCTTTCTTTTAAAAAAATAAAACTGGTGCTCCCCAAGGAGACACACTCTGTTGGATATACTTCTTATCCAATAACTCCTGTAACTGTACCATCAACTCCTTCATCTCCATCGGTGCCATTCTGTATAGGGCTTTCGAAATCGGTGTCATTCCAGGTACTAGATCTATAACGAATTCGATCTCCCTATCTAGTGGTAAACCTGGCAAATCCTCTAGAAACACGTCGGGAAACTCACTTACAACAGGTATATGTCCCATCTCTATCTCTACTTTTTGGGTATCAACAATATGGGCTAGATAACCTACACATCATTTTCTTAACATCTTCCTAGCTTGCATCATCATCAGACAACTCAAGTGTCTAAGTGATTTACTACCATAGAACAATACCTTAGACTGATTTGGAGTCTGAAGGTTTATACACTTCTTCTGGCAATCTATCATTGCCCCCATAGTTAAATAATCAATCCATACCTAGAATTACATCAAATTCTCCTAGTTGAATTGGAATTAAATCCACAGGTAACTTATACCCCCTTATATCTACAACACAATTCCTATGAATATGGCTAACAGTAATTATTTCCTTATTCGCAACTTCTATTTTCATAGGATATTCTAATTCTTCTTGGGGTAAGTTTAATCGTTGGGAGAATTCATACGATAGGAAGGAACAAGTAGCACCCAAATCAAATAATACATAAGCATATATATCATTGATCGAAATGATACCTGAAACCACGTCCTTGGATGCGACCGCATCCTAAATTGTCATGTTGAAAGTCCTTATTGTTGGTCGGTTCAGAGTTGGTGGTCCAGTAATTGTGAGATTTCCACCGCTTGGTCCCCTTCCTCTATTCCCTCCTGCTGAGTTCTTCTTTAGGAAATTCCTTGCCTGATGATCTAGTGCTCCACAGTTGAAGCATCCATTTCTCTTTGGTGCTGAGCAATTGGGAGAAATGTGCCCCTCTTGCGCGTAATTGAAACAAACATTCTTCCCTTTTAGAAATACACCCGAGTGATTCCTCCAACACTCCTTGCATGTCTCAGTCCTCTTCTTTGCTTCCCCTGGTTTGCCCCTAGGGTTTACCGAATTAAAATTGTTGATGTTGTTATTGTTGTTGTTGTTCCACTTCCTTTTGTTTGCACCACCGCCACTGCTACCTTCCCCACGATTCCCTCCTTCATTCTTCTTCTTTTTCACCTTGTTAAATTTCATTAGGGGATTCGCTTCCGCTCTCAACGATTATAGCTTTCTCTAGGAGAGTCACGAAGTTGTTCGTTTGCAACACCAAAAGTCTACTGTATAACCATGGTTTGAGGCCCTGCTCAAACCTCCTCATTTTCCTCCCCTCAGTGTCGACCTGATGAGGTGCGAACCTCGCTAGTTCGTTAAACTTTACGGCATACTGAGGTACTGTCATGTCATCTTGCTTTAACTCTAGGGATCGTATCTCCATGCGACTCTGCATACTCACAGGAAAGTAGTTTTCAAAGAAAATCTTCTTAAACCACTCCCACGGTATCACACCTTCTCCAGCTCTAGTCTGGTTTGCCTCCCACCAGAAGTTGGCTTTGCCTTTCAGCATATATGTGGCGAAGATTATCTTATGTTCATCTCCAACTCGAGCGATAGCGAACGCCTTTTCCATTTCTTTGATCCATGTTTGGGCTTCGATGGGTTTGGTGGTTCCTTTGAACTCAGGGGGTCCCGCGCTCTTAAAGTCCTTAAAGTGTGCCACTTGGGCCGCTAGAGGGTTATTGGTATTCGGGGTTCGATTCTGAAGTGCCCCTACTAACATGTCTATGAATTGTTGCATGGGGTTAGGTGAATCCCCAACATTAACGCCTGACCCCTCTGGTGTTTGACTACGTCTTCCTCTAGCCATCTTTCTATTTAAATAAACTTAATGTTATCATCTTATAACTTTCTCTACAACATTTATAATTCATATAAAACTTAAGCATCACATCACATATTTAAATAAAAGCATATTTATTAACAAACCATAATAACAAAGTATCTCAGCATCTTATGGCATTAAGCCATTTACATCACTTTAAACCAAAGTACTTGGTAAAAATCGAAACCAAGTTTTATTTCATAGCTATAGTGAAAGTTCATCACGAATAAATTAAAGACCCGCCGAATGGCGTCTTCATGTTCTTCATCCTCCATCTCCAGCATCAGTCCACGGCTTATGGCATGTCTAGACCGGTACTTCTCACGTGGAAAGTGAAACACCCTATGCTGGAACCTCCCATGAGCTGACTTAAATGCGTACTTCATCTTGTCCATCCTAACCTTCTTATCTCTCACTTCCTCTTCTAACTCGCCTGTTAGTTTCTCGGCCCGAACACGATCTCTCCTCTCATCTCCCCAGATTGTAGTAATAATCTTCTTGTCAACTTGGAGACTCTGTATCCTCAACTCTAACCCATTAATGGTATGCCCCAAGTGAGTCCTAATAGCTTCTTTCTCATCCTCCGGCTTATCCGCCTTCTGGTCTGATGCCCGCAGCTTGTCACCCAGATCCCCGTTCCTATTACTAGGTGATGCACCAATGCCTCAAGCAATGATGCAGCCTATTGCTCCCCCTTATACAGCTCCTCCAACTCATGGACTCTGTCGTCCAACTCTATAATCCTATCCATTAACTCATCCAACAAAGTATCCTCAGGTGCTTCTTTGGAGTGCTCCTCTGGCTCCTCTTCCTCTTCGGGATACTCTTCTAGGTCTGAGTCAGCTGCTGCCTCAGCTATACGCTCGGGTACAGCTGTCACCAACTGCTCACTCATAACGTGCATATCTTTAACCTCCTCTTCTCCTGACATCATTCAATCAAGACAAAATAACGCGGTTAGTAGTTTAAAATAGATGTTTTTATTTTTAGAAAAAAAATAGATTTGACACACCCCTAGAACTCTATGTGAGTTCATCTCCTTACTTCCTCCATTAGCTTCCCTAAGGTTATAGTTTAAGGTTTCCCACCTAAGGTTTCAAACTTATTACTTTGATACCAACCTGTGATGCCCCCAAATCCGTGTAACATCGATTACAGGACATGGTGCTCACGATACACATACATAACCATCTAACTACATAAACTCCAGAAATAATAATAATAATACTAATATCTATTACATATCTATTCAAATAAAATCCCAAGTCTTTACAACCTTAAATAAACTTAAACTTTAACTTAGCGTTTATCACTACATTACATCATATGCAGAAATATAACTTATTACATAAATAACTCCCAGCATTTCATCTTAGACTTTCCCTTGTCCTTGCCCGAGCCCTCAGCATTATCAGCCTTAACTGAAAGGTTTAAGCAAGAATGAGCACAAATTGTCCAGCAAGTATATAAAGTAGTTTAAGAACATACATCAGAAGTAAAAGCATTAGTATGAATATTTCTCAACAGTTGAAATAATTATCAAGAGATAAACGGGAATATCAAGATAAGAGTTCTGAAATTCTGAATAGTATACTAAGGGGTGTTAGATACCCTGAACAATACTTTGTTTCATCGAAAACCATCAGACGGTTTAACAATCAAATAGATTGTAAATAGTCTCTGCAAGTACTCCAGGTGATCAGCCTATCGTACCCTACATCGTGCACAAGTATAAAGTTTAACTGCATAAGCATAAATGAGACTATATGCCCGACATCTGTTTGCCCGATTTTTGAGTTGTTCATCTTAGTATTCATGCGGGACCTCACCAAAGCAATTTGAATTGGTAAACATTAAATAGCTTCAAAGGATTTGAATTATTCAAATGTTATATCACTTATCATCAATAAAATCTAGCCGAAACAAAATGCCAGAAAGTATACTTGGAAACAGTTCGTTAAAGAAATAGAACTTTAAAGTATAGCAGTTGTAATACTAACGGGGTAATCATCAATAACGCTTGCAAGAAAATTGCCTTTATATATAACTTTTGACAAAGGAACTTGTACGAAAAGTAAATAGCACAAGTCTGATACTTACTCTCACTGCAACAACAATGAGTAAAGATTGAGTAATTGCTCAATAGAAACTTAAGGTTAGGAAACCTGCCTGATACGTCTTCTACAATTTACCACTATCTACTAGCCCTTCATGTAACCTATTCACATGTGTCACATTAAGCAATTAGGTTCTCGAACACCACTTCGAAGTGTAATGGTTCCCTTTTATTTTAATAAGATGATTAAACTTGCATATATTCAAATACAATTCAATTACATAACATGTTGCTTCGTATAGGCCACGTGGTTCAATAAAAGAATCTGGGAAACATAAATTTTTGACTTTTTTCGGACCCAAACCTCCATAAAAAATCTGCATGAAACATGCTTAAGGGTCTCAAGTCGGAAAACCATATTTTTCATATTTTTGACATCACATATTTAATTAAACTCATTTTTCCATATAACACCATTTATATGAAAAATATCAACTCAGTCAGAAAAATATTTTTTTTCTAGGATTTTGCAGAATATAGTCCCACATTGAACATATATTTTTCCCAAAATTTTTAAAATCCATCTACTATTTTTAAATAGTCCATAATAGCCAAATATTCTCAGATTTTTCATAAATCAAGATTAGCTCCACAAATTCTAAAATTTTCAGGGTTAGCTCCTGTTATATACATGTACTTCTAGTAAAAATTTTGTATTATTTGGACTTATACACAGAGAGGTATTCGGGTATCTTTTTAAATAGTGTCCTTAGCCGTAAAATCCATAACTCTCAGACCGTATGGCCACAAATTCTCAAATTTTTACAGGACCTTCGTATCTTCTTATATTAACATTCTAAATTTTTTTCAGAATTTTTAAAGTAAAAAAAGTGGACGAAAATGCCCCCAAGACAGACTGATCCAAAACAGTTCCAAGAAAACGGGACATCAAAATCCAACCAAACTATAGAACATCTGACCATAAAACTTGGACACAATATACTTTACATAGCATAATACTTTACAAAATTATTACCTACCATAATTGGGTCACAGAAACCATGATTCCAAGGCTCCGAAAAACCCGAAAAGTCACAGATTACTAGTTAAACCCAATTTGACAAACAATCCGTGATTTTGCTTCTAGCATGCAATTAAATTATTCCTAATGTCCAGATCATCTATACTCATATAAATACACATGTACGAACTCACTAAATTTCCATGATATGATTAAATTAGCAACATTGAGTCACATTATCAAATATTTGGCATGCATAACATAATTCCTTAAATCTCTATGATATTAAGGCATGATTAAACCAGATCTTTCGTTCCTACATCCACATAACGTCAACTAACAGTAGTATGGCATCATAAAGTCCAAAAAAATTGTTTGCGAAAAGTCACATAAGCATATTCTCTCATTTTTACTAAAGAACATGGAAAAGAGAGTTCATGGCTAACCTCTTTGATGAATTCTTGTAAGACCCCAACTTATTCATAAATAAAATTAAATTTCCTCTAATTATTATTTTGAATAATAAGGTGTTAATTTGATATAATGCTTTGGTTATGGATAAAATGTGCAAATTTTGCAAAATAAGCAAGTGGTAATAAAATATTCATTGTTATCGGGAAATATTCGTTTGGTCATGGAATATTCTGGCTGTCGGAGAATATTCGTACGATGGCGCAGTCATTTGTGGGCCCTATAACGAAAAATGGCCAGATGAAGAAAATGACAAGTTTGAGTTTTTATAAATAATGGCGCAGTTGTTACCATTAACACTGTTGGAATACTCGGTAGTTAAAATACAATGCGCGTGGGTACACAGTAGCACATGGTATTGCATAGTATTGTTGAATTATTGATCCTTACGTAAGAAGGCACTACTCAATAATTTTTACAGTAATTACTGTTTAATATTTTATTTTATTGATTTAATAATTACTACGTTGATATTTCTTATTGTTGTTGTTTCAATAATTGTCACTGCACAGTATCTCCATTATCAGATCAATAATTCATATTATTTGAATAATATTATTAGATAGTATTATTGATAATGTCTAAGGATGTTCTGTCTAAGAGAGATTTGGTCACCTAATTGCGCGCCCGTAAGGAGGAATCCTTATCGGAAAGCCCCCTCTTTCCTGGGAACGACCTGATTTTCATAATTATGATTCTGTAATATTATTTGTGAATAATTAATTATTGATTTGTATGATAAGAAAATTTTTATTCTATGTAGATGGATAGGGAAATATTTATTTTGTGTGGATATAAATGAGGAATTAATACTGAGGTATTTTATCAGTATTTTATCAGAATAGAGGTACTAAAAATCGTCCGTATGTGGATTTTGGACATTTTTTGGTTAGAATTTGAAAAAACTTTCTTCTACAAAGTTGTAGAGGATTAAATTTCCTATGGGAAGGACATGAGATTTGAATTTTTTCTAATAAAATGGCTATTTATTATGAATTTTTGAAGTTTCAAAAATAAATAGTTTTTTTATTAAAAACATAGGTGGGACCCATTTTTATTTTTTGGTGGAAAAAATGTGCTGATATTTTTTCAAAAGAGGAGGCCTGAATTTGTCAAATAAGTGTGCGTAGAAAAAAAATTTAATATTTTATTAATTTAGTCTGCTTTGGGGTTCTAGCATTTTCCTACAAATAGGGTGCTTAGTTAGAATTGAAAATCACACCAGAAACAAGTTTTCTCTCTCCCTATATTATCGAGCGCATTTTGTGAGTATTTAGATACTTTGAGAGTTGCTATTCAGTGCAAATTTTCTTCAGCATTGCATCCGATATTCCAGTCAGAAGTACTGTTCTTTTGAGGTAAGGGATGTTATTTTCTTCGTAAATAATATTATTTTTTTCAATATCATTATGCCGAAGTATTGATATGATTTTTATTGTAGAATTTCTACTTTTTTGTGTCAGGGTTACTATTCACGTATACGGCATTATTCACGTACGACACTATTCACGAATACGACACTATTTACAAAAAAATGAAATTTTCTCTTCTTTGTCCAAGATGTATATTATGGTTACTATCTTTGATTGTATCCATGTTTTGATCTTCATTCTTGAATTTTACTCCACTATGGATAAACTGTAGTACGAATCCCTAATATTTGTCCTTTTTGTCTCACTGGATTCATTTTCTTTAAGATATTTTTCATCATCCTCAGTCCTAAATGATGATATTACTGAATATCTTTGGCCTGTAGTGCAAAGATGAATGATTACTGATGAATATATTTGCCCGTAGTGCAAAGATGAACAGGTGTTTAGATGAACATGACCAACTGGTGATATAAATGGATATCTTTGGCCTGTAGTGCAAAGATGAATATTTGATTCAAGATGTATATTGATTGATATTACAAGGATAAAATATTGATGATGGAATTTTAAATCTTAGAAGATAGTAAAATTCATTCTCTACTTGACTCTTCTAATGAATTATTGTTTCCGCTGCAGTTGTTGATCTAAAACTTGTTGTCTATTATATTTTATCAGATTTTTCCATGTTGAAGACTAATGATAATTTGTTTGTCTATTATCTTAGTTATAATATTCTTTACTCGGCTAGTTGAGCTCACCCTTTTCCTTTTTGTTCCATTTTTTAGGAGGTGAGAATATAGCGGAAACTAGTCGGGGTGTGGAGTGATGTTTCCAGTCAGTTGTGTTAGCAGTCCTTACTATTTTGTAAAATAGTGTTTCAATAATTATAATGAGGACTTATTTGAGTGTGTATATTATTTAGAAAATAATATTTGTATTTAAACTCACAGTATATGTGTTGTCGTATTTTGCACAATAATTGTAGTAATGATGTTGTAGTTGTTTCTGTACCATGTATTTGGCGACTCAGAATAGGTAATGTATACCTATTTTAGGGGCGTCACAGTTGGTATCAGAGCTTAGGGATATGGTCTCTGGCGGAGATCGAAGAATAGAACTAGGAGGGGAGAGACGTGTAAATCCGTCGCTAGTGTGTCATACCTAAGATTATTTGTTGGTCAGTCATAATATATCGGTGTTATGTGGTATGTCAATTTCTTTAATTAACCCTTGTTTTATGGCAGTATTTGAGAATGGCAGCTGAGAATGTTAACAATTGAGTGAATGAGACCGTGAAGACACCTTTAATCACCAACTAGGGGAACGTGCAATAGAAATGCAATATTCCTCATGAAAACAACATTACCGAATAAATGATGAATGATGGAATGTTTAAAAGCTTTTTGTAGTTCATACAAAATCAGACGAGGGAGACTCGTGTACAAAATACAGGTGGAAATGATAGCAACGCGCGGATTGTCACAGCCAAGTAGTTCAAAGAGTTGGGACCACCAGAATTTATGGGAAAGTCGGATCCGATCAAGGCAGAAACGTGGGTCAAGCAAATTACCAAGATATTTGATGTCTTGGAATGCACAAAGGAACAGAAGGTTCTATTTACCACCTTTATGTTCCTTGGTGAGGCAGACTACTGGTGGGAGTCTGTGAAGCGTACCCAGCCAGCCGTACTCAATATGTCTTGGGAAATATTTCAAAAATTATTTAATGAGAATTACTTTCCTGAAAGTATTCGTCATATGAAGGAGGTAGAATTTATTAAACTGGAACAAAACAACATGACAGTGTCCCAGTACGAGGCGAAGTTCGCCGAGTTATCCAGGTTTGCACCTCATTTGGTAGAGAATGAGGAACGTATGACGAGAATGTTTCTAAGAGGTTTGAAACCTAAAATTCGGTAATATTTTATCTCTCATAAATTTTCTCTATATTCAGATGTTGTTAATAGGGCTCAATTATTATAACGTGATAATGAGTATGTTCAACTAAGGGACCAAAACTAGGGTTATACCGGTGACAGCAGTCATCGGAGCAATGACAACCAACAGGGAGGAAAACATTCGGACAAAAGCGGTAACCACTCTGGTGGTAATCGTGGCCAGGATAATAGAAGAAACGAGTCGGGGGGAGATTTTAAAAAGAGAAGGTACAACAATGATAACGTGAAGACATCAGCACCAGCATCAACTGTTTCTTGGGGTGGAGAACGACCACCGGTCGTTTGTTACAAATGTGGGAAAAAGGGACATATCAGCCCAAACAGCCCACAACAATCCAATGTGTGTTATAACTGTGGAAATGAAGGTTATATAGCTAGAGATTGTCTTGTAGCGAAACCAAGTCTAGCTGGAATGGTGACTCCAAAGGCTATTTCGGACAAGTCAAAGTCAGTGGTTCCTAGAAGAGTGTTTGTCGTGACTGGCCAAAACGCGAGGAACCCGAACGAGGTGATCACGGGTAAGCTAATCATAAACTCTTGTGAAGTTTGTACCTTATTAGATACCGGTTCTACCCATTCTTTTATCTCTCCTTCTTATGCTCACCGTTTAAACTTGACTCCGGAGAAATTAGACTTTGACTTATCTGTTGAGACTCCATTAGGAGAAACTTTCATTACATCTACTGTTTATAAATCTCGCTTGATCCAAGTTGGTACCATTACATTACCTATCGATCTTATTTCTTTGAAAATACTTGCATTTGATATGCTTTTCGGGATTAATTGGTTAATTATTCATCATGTCAAAATTGATTGTTTTCGTAAGGTTGTTAGTTTTCATATTCCTAACTAACCTGTTATGTGAATTCAAGCTACCAAACCACTAAAGTCAATCACTGTCACATCAAGCCATTAAGCTATTCGTTTATTGAAAAACGGATGTCAAGCTTTCTTAGCCCATGTCACGGACTTGAATAAAAACACATCAAATTTGAATAATATTTCTATTGTTAGTGAATTTTTTGACGTATTTCCTAAAGAACTTCCCAGTCTACCCCCAGAACGTGAAGTTAAATTCTTTATTGACCTTGAACCCGGTACAAAACTCATTTCTTAAACCCCATATCGAATGACTCCTATTGAACTTCGGGAGTTAAAGGTCCAACTATAGGAGTTATTAGACATCGGTTTCATTCGTCCTAGTACATCTCCTTGGGGTGCTTCTATTTTATTCGTAAAGAAGAAAGATGGGAGTATGTGACTTTGTATTGACTACCGGGAATTGAACCATGTCACCATCAAGAGTAGGAATCCACTACCTCGCATTGATGACCTGTTTCGACCAGTTGTAAGGAGCACAATTCTTTTCAAAGATCGATCTTCGTTCTGGATATCACCAACTGAAGATTAAAACTGAGGATATTCCGAAGACTACCTTCAGAACATGTTACGGGCATTATGAATTCTTAGTCATGTCTTTTGGATTGACTAATGCTCCTACCGCTTTCATGGATATGATGAACCATGTGTTCAAGGAATATTTGGATAAGTTTGTTGTTGTCTTTATTGATGACATTCTCATCTATTCCAAAAGCTGTGAAGATCATGAGCACCATTTGAAGATGGTACTCCAAAGGCTTCGTGATAACAAGCTATATGTCAAGCTAAAGAAATGCGAGTTCTGGCTTGAGGAAGTAGCATTCCTTGGGCACGTGGTGTCAAAACATGGAGTATCTGTTGACCCGACGAAGATTGAAGCCATATAAAGTTGGGAGCAACCGAAGTTGGTGATAGAAGTACGTAGCTTTTTGGGCTTAGCTGGTTATTATCGGAGATTCGTGGAAGGTTTTTCTCGAATCGCTACCCCGTTAACTTAGCTGACTCAGAAAGATACAAAATCCGTATGGAGCGAGGAATGCGAGAAGAGTTTCCAAGAGCTCAAGAGGAGACTCATTTCGGAACCTATTCTGACAATACCATCTGGTTCGGATGGATTTGTTATCTACAACGATTCTTCAGGCAAAGGGTTAGGATTTGTTCTCGTGCAACATGGGAAAGTCATAGCCTATGCCTCGCGACAACTCAAAGAATATGAGAGAAATTATCCTACTCATGATCTGGAGTTGGCAGCAGTTGTTTTCACGTTGAAGATCTGGAGACACTATCTGTATGGGGAGAAAGTGGAGATTTATACGGATCATAAGAGCCTTAAATATATCTTCACCCAAAAGAAACTCAACATGCGGCAACGACGTTGGCTTAAGCTGTTGAAAGATTACTATCATACCATTCAATACCATCCTAAAAAGCGAACGTAGTAGCTGACGCATTGAGTAGAAGATCATATGCAGGTACGAGTGCAATGTTGTTAACACAAAGGCCCATTTTGTATGACTTGCAAAGGATGGAGATAGAGGTAAAGGCTCCAAGTACCCACGTGATGATATCAAATATACGAGTAGTTTATGTGTTTAAACTCACATTTTATGTGTATATATATTTAGTCCGCTTGGAGTTTACTTCGTGGTGGTTGATCGTCTTTATATATATATTTATATTTAGTCCCGCCTGGAGTTTACTTCGTGGCAGTTTATCGTTCATATATATATATATATATATATATATATATATATATATATATATATATATATTTACAACTTTTATATATATATAACTGTTTACAGCTTTCATACAAACTGCTACATCATGTGAACCTAGGAATCATGTGATCACAGGTTCAGTCTCCTGGATATAGATTCGGTTCCCGTGATGGGCATTTTTAGCTGTAACCAGCTTGTAAATTTTTCACGGTGTTTGAATTTCCTTACACGGCTCTCGTGCCAACAAGGAGTTTGGCACTGATATGTATCTTATTTTCTCAAAGATGTTTTGCATCTCGAAAATAAAAGCAATTCAGCCGAACACATATTAAAATAGAAGTATCAAAGGCCTCAATTACTATTGAGCATAAGGGTTTGAAAAACTTCTTTTACAAAACATCACTGCTATATCTTGTTAAAACTGAACTTTTATACAAAATTCAAACCCTTTGTATATAGGTGAAAACGAGGCATAACACTACTTCCAAATAATTGCACATTGATCCATACACACACATTCAGATAAAAGTTTAAATTAAAAAGTGGCAGTCACCGTGTTACCACGGATGTCGGGGGGTGCCTAACACCTTGCCTCCGTATAATCAAGCCCCCGGACCGTAACAAATCTCGGTTTCACAGACCAATCAAATAATGTCACATCACTAGGTCAATGTGCAAACCTTTTCTCGGTTGAGTTGGTGCAACCATTTAAAAATACCAACTAGCGACTCTTACAGTCCCAATCGTCGACATATACATGTCGGACCTTTTCATAACTTGATTTTTTAAACAAATCTCACCTTACACGAGAACACCAAAAGACAAGAACAGAAAAGGGACAAATAAAAATCTCGACGTCGACAGTACCAAGACATGGAAAGTTTTAAATTTAATAAAAAAGTTCAGACCAATATTCTAGTGAAATGATATTAGATGAAGCACAAAACTTAAGGAATTTCTAATCATTTCAAGAATTATAGAAGCAATACTTATCACAGTAAGTTTTAATTTAGGAATATGAAATAAAATAATATTCCTTACATAATATGGAGTATGAAAGAAAATAATATTTCTTACGAGTATTGTAATAAAATAATATCCTTTACCTGAGTAGAAACTTGATTTGACTGGAATATCACATAATATTCTTAGAAAATCTTGCACAAAAAGCTACACTCAAAGTATCCTTATACTCAAAAAAAATACTCACAATACTATAGAATAAGAATTTCTGATATTGAAGGTGTGTTTATGAAGGAGGGTTACCCCCAATTTATAGTGCAACGGAGGGAGAAAAGTTAAGCAAAGTACCTAACTCTGCCAAACCTTTCCTCCGCCTAATTTCTTGTATGCCTAACTCTTCTCATTTTCAATAGTTGGGGCCCACAATTTGGCAACAACACACTTTGCAAACAATTTTCTCACCAACCAACTTAGGAAAAAAAATACGTAGAAGAGAATTCAAACTGTGCACGGAAGAATTCAAAACCAAAATGATAACCTTTACTCCACTTTTACTCACATGCTAAAAATTATATATTATTATAATAATATTACCATTTAAATTATAAAAAATTGAAATATTATAATAATATATTTGAATGAATATTTTATCGGAGAAAATAATTGCCAAACTTTTAACCAATATTTCATGTTAAATCCCTTCATTTCTATCAAAATTGAACCAATATCCACCACATAATAATTACTCATGAATAATATTATAAGCTCACAATATTAACAACCAGATCATTCCCAGGAAAGAGGAGGCTTTTCGATAAGGATTTATCCTTATTGGTGCGTAATTATATAACATAACCCATTTTCTCGACAGAACTTTCTAGACATTGCCAATAATGCTAACTAATAATATGAATAATGTGTCATGTCAATTATTGATTTAATAATATAAAATATTATGCAGATGATACTGTGACAATACTTGAATTAATAATATGAGATATTGTACAACAATTACTGTGGCAATTATTAAATGAATCTTAGTGACTTCTTACATAAGAATCAATAATCAAAAATACTGTGCAATACCGTGTGCTACTGTGCATCCACGCGTATTACTGTACTTTTATCACCGGGTATTTCAATAGTTAACAGTAAAAGTTTTGCCGTTATTTTTATAAAAAGGTTATTTTTGTCGCTTTCTATATCCGACAGTTATTCTGTTATGTGGTCCACCAATGATGGCGTCGTCGTACGGATATTCCCCGATAAAAAGAATATTCCCTGACCAAAAGAATATTTTATGACCACTTGCTTACTTTACACAATTTGCACATTTCACCCATAACTAAAGCATTTTATCAAATCAACACCTTATTATTCAAAATATAATTAGAGAACTTAAATCTTTATTCATAAAAAGTTGGGGTCTTACAACCTCACCTCCTTATGGAATTTCGTCCTCGAAATTGATGTACGTACTTGGTATGTCGAAGAGGTGAGGATACCTTATTTTCATTTTAGATTCTAACTCCCAGGTCATTTTCTCAATATCGTGGTTTCTCCATAAAACTTTGACTTGAGGTATAACCTTTCATCGTAAAATATGTTCCTTTTTATCCAAGATTTTAATAGGTACCTCTTCATACGTTAAATCCTCTGCTATATCGTCTGGTTCTAATTCAATAAATGGTTCGGGTTTTTGACATATTTACGTAGCATGGATATGTGAAAAACGTTATAAACACGAGACATACTTGGCGGTAAAGCGAGTCTATAGGCCACAGTTCCTACTCAATTGAGGATTTCAAATGGACCAATGAATTGAGGGTTGAGCTTTCCTCTCTTTTCGAATCTCGTAACTCCTTTCCATGGAGCAACACGTAATAATACATGATCTCCAACATTGAATTCCATGTCCCTTCGATGAAGATCAACATAACTCTTTTGTTGATCTTGTGAGGTTTGTATACGTTGTCGGATCATTTGAATCTTTTTCGTAGTCATGCGTACCATTTTTGGTCCCAATAACGTTGCTTCACCCACCTCATCCCAGCATACTGGAGAACGACACTTTCGTCTATACAACGCCTCGAATGGAGCCATGCCTATACTTGCTTGATAACTGTTGTTGTAGGAGAATTACACAAATGGTAAATACTTTTCCCAACTTTCTTTGAAGTTTAGAACGCAGAGTCTTAATAGATCTTCAAGAGTTTGAATAGTCCTTTTCGATTGCCCATCCGTTTGAGGATGATATGCAGAACTGAATTGTAGATCAGTGCCTATAGCTTTTTACAAGCTGACCCAAAATCGTGAAGTGAATCTTGGGTCTCGATCAGAAACTATGGATACTGTTATACCATGCAACCTCACAATCTCATTTATATACATATGAGCAAGACGTTCAAGTGAATAAGTTTCTCGTATAGGCAAGAAATGAGTAGACTTAGTTCATCTATCGACAATAACCTAAATTGCATCTATGCCTTGAGAAACTTTGGGAATACCAATAACGAAATCCATGCTGATGTGCTCCCACTTCCATTCTAGAATTTGAAGTGGTTGCAATGGACCTTTTGGTACTTAATGTTCTGCCTTGACACATTGAGAAGTTAAACACCTTGAGATAAACTACATGATCTCTCTATTCATATTACTCTACCAAAATGTATGTCGAAGATCACGATACAATTTAGTACTTCTAAGATAGATTGCAAACGGTGTGTCTTGTGACTCCATCATGATTTTGTACGTCAATCTAGAGTCATTAGGAATAAAAAATCTGGACTTGACTCGAAGTATTTCTTCTTCGTCGATTCTTGCTTCTGGAATAGCACCTTTTTGTACTTTATTCTTAATACTCATCAGCTCTGGGTTTGTAGCTTGAGCAGCTTTAACTGTATCGATTAAAGTCGGTTCTATTCATATATTTGCCATCATCACGTGGGTACTTGGAGTCTTTAACTCTATCTCTATCCTTTGTAAGTCATACAAAATGGGCCTTTGTGTTGACAATATCGCACTCATACCCGCATATGATCTTCTACTCAACGTGTCAGCTACCACGTTTACTTTTTCAGGATGGTATTAAATTGTATGGTCGTAATCTTTCAACAGCTCGAGTCAACGTCGTTGTCGCATTTGAGTTCCTTTTGGGTGAAGAAATATTTGAGACTTTTATGATCTGTATAGATCTCCACTTTCTCCCCATACAGGTAGTGTCTCTAGATCTTTAGTACAAAAATGACTGCTGCCAACTCTAGATCATGAGTAGGATAATTCGTCCTATATTCTTTGAGTTGTCTTGAGGTATAGGCTATGACTTTCCCATGTTGCATGAGAACACATCCTAAACCTCTGCTTGAATCATCGCTGTAGATGACAAATCCCTTCGAACCTAATGGTATTGTCAGAACAGGTGCTGAAATGAGTCTCATCTTGAGTTCTTGGAAGCTCTTCTCACATTCCTTGCTCTATCTGAATTTTGTATCTTTTCGAGTCAGCTGAGTTAATGAAGTAGTGATTCGAAAAAATCCTTCCACGAATCTCCGATAATAACCAGCTAAGCCTAGAAAGCTACGTTCTTCGGTTACTAACTTAGGTTGCTCACAACTTTGTATTTTTTTAATCTTTGTTGGGTCAATTGATATTCAATGATTTGATATCACGTGCCCAAGAAATGCTACTTCCTCAAGCCAGAACTCGCATTTCTTCAACTTAGCATATAACTTGTTTTCACGAAGCTTTTTAGAGTATCAGCCTCAAGTGTTGCTCATGATCTTCACGGCTTTTGGAATGAATGAGGATGTCATCAATAAAGACAACCACAAAATGATTCAAATATTCATTGAATACTCGGTTCATGTGACGCCCCCAAAATAGGTATAAACAACATATTCTGAGTCGTCAAATACATGATACATAATTTAAATACAAACTTAATTTAGACAATTATCAACTATCGTGTAAAATGTGAAAAAATGTAAGTTGAGCAATTTAACACGAATATTGTCTTATAGACAATATCCAAACTCAAATGAGGTCCTCGTTACAATTATTATCACATAATTTTATAAAATAGTGAGGACTACTATAGCCACCATCTTGGACCATCACTCCATTCCCCGACTAGTCCCAGTTATATTCTCATTTCCTGAAGAGAACAATGAAAGAAAAGTGTGAGCTCAACTAACCAAGTAAAGAATATTATGACTAAGATAATGTAGAATAAATTATCCTTAGCCTTCAACAGTGTAAAAACTAATAGAATACAATAGACAACAAGTTTAACTGCAGTAGAACAAACAATCCATTAGAAGGGTCAAGTAGAGCATGATGTCTACTATCTTCTATGATTTAAAAGTTCATCATCGATATTGTATCTCTGTAACACATCTCAATTAATAATCTACAACACCGAATTATCCATGCACTACGGGCCAAGGATATTCGTTAGTATCACATCCCCGAATTATCCATGCATTACGGGCCAAGGATATTCGTTATTATCACCAGTGGTCATGATCATGCCAACAACTGTGCGTCAATGAACTACGGGTCAATGAGGACTTTCACGACATCATTTGTCTATAACATTATAGGTCATGTTTAACCGATACATAATTCTTGGTCATAATTATACCAATCAACAGTCCATCTATGCACTATGGGCCAAGGATATTCGTTAGTATCACATCCCCGAATTATCCATGCACTACGGGCTAAGGATATTCGTTATTATCACCAGTGGTCATTGTAAGACCTCAAATTATTAATAAATAAAATTTAAATTCCCTCTATTTATTATTTTAAAATAGTAAGTGTTAAATTGATTAATGAGGTTAGTTATGGGTAAAATGCGCAAATATTTTAAATAAACAGGTGGTTATAAAATATTCATTGTTGTCGAGGAATATTCGTTTGGTCGTGGAATATTCTTCCTGTCGGGGAATATTCGTACGACGGCACAGTCTTTTGTGGGCCCCATAACGGAAAGCGATTGGATGAAGAAAACGACAAGTATATGTTGTTTATTAATAACGGCGTAGTTGTTACCGTTAATACTGTTAGAATACCCGGCGGTTAAAACACAGTAATACGCGTTGTTACACAGTAGCACACTGTATTGCACCAATTATTGATTCTTACGTAAGAAGGCACTACTCAATAATGGTTACAGTAATTACTGTTCAGTATTTTATTTTATTGATTCAATAATTGTTGCGTTGATATTTTATATTACTGTTGTTTCAATAATTATCACTACACAATATTTCCCATTATCAGTTCAATAATTCATATTATTTGAATAATATTATTAGATAACATTATTGGCAATGTCTAGAAAGTTCTGTCTAAGGAGAGGTTTGGTCATCTAATTGCGCGCCAATAAGGAGAAATCCTTATTGGAAAGCCCCCTCTTTCCTGGGAACGGCCTGGTTGTCATAAATGTGATTCTGTAATATTATTTGTGAATAATTAATTATTGATTCATATGATAAGGAAATATTTATTTTTTGTGGATATAAATGAGGGATATATTTTTGTGGTTAAAAATGAAGGAGTTAATGTTGAGGTTTTTATCAGTATTTTTGTCGGAATGGAGGTATTAAAAATCAGGATTTTTGAGATATTTTGCGGGGGTTATAATTTTTAATCCGACCGTTGGATCGTGGTAATTTTTGGATATGTTGTACATATATAAGTTGAGTATATGTCCACAAATTTTGAACCGTTAAAAATGAATGTATGATTTATTATGAATTTTACGAGATGACTGGTTCAGAAATTGTTGAATTTTCGGAGTTAATCATTTTTGTAGAAAATTCTAGAATTGGTGGGCCCCACTCTTGGTTGGTGAAGAAATGTGCTGAGATTTTTATTCAAATGTGGTGGGTGAGAATAGTAGCAGGTAAAGCCATCAGGTTGCAGGTTAAGTTTGCTTCGGCGTGCTAACATTTTCCTATAAATAGAGGGCTAAGTTAGAATTAAAAATCACACCAGAAACAAGTTTTCTCTCTTTCTCTCTCTAGATTATTGAGTGTATTTTGTGAGTATTTAGATACTTTGAGAGTTTCTATTCATCAGAGCAAGCGTCTTTCAGCCTTATACCGGTATTTCGACCAGAAGTACTGTCTTTACGAGGTAAGGGATGTTATTTTATTCAAAAATGATATTATTTCTTCAATATCATTATGCCAAAATATTGGTTGGAAATTTTTATCAAATTTAGAACTTTTCACGTCGGTGTTACTATTCATGAGTTACTATTCACGAGTTACTATTCACCGAAAAATAAAATTTTCTTCTTTTCGTCCAAAATATCTATTCTGGGTACTAGCTTTGATTGTATCCATGTTTTGATCATTCTTGAATTCTACTTCACTATGAATAATTATAAGGTATTTTTGGACATGAATAAATCGAAATACGAATCCTTAATATTTGTTATTTTGTTTCACTGGATTCGTTTTCTTTAAGATATTTTTCATCATCTTCAGTCCTAAATGATGATATTACTGAATATCTTTGGCCCGTAGTGCAAAGATGAATGATTAACTGATGAATATCTTTGGCCCGTAGTGCAAAGATGAACAGGTATTGAGATGAACATAACCGACTGGTGATACAAATAAATATCTTTGGCCTGTAGTGCAAAGATGAATATTTGATTAAAGATGGTTATTGATTGCTGTTACAGGGATAAAATATTGATGATGGACTTTTAAATCTTAGAAGATAGTAGAACTCATTCTCTACTTGACTCTTCTAATGGTTTGTTGTTTCCGCTGCAGTTATTGATTTAAAACTTGTTGTCTATTGTATTCTATTAGATTTTTCCCTGTTGAAGACTAACGATAATTTGTTCTGTATTATCTTAGTCATAATGTTGTTTACTGGGCTAGTTGAGCTCACCCTATTCCTTTTTGTTCCATTTTTCTCAGGAGGCGAGAATGTAGCGAGTACTAGTCGGGGTATGGAATGATGGTTCTAGAAGTTACTTTAGTAGTCCTCACCATTTTTGTGAAATAATGTATCAATAATTGTAATGAGGACTTATTTGAGTGTGGATATTGTCTAAATGACAATATTTGTATTTAAACTCACAGTTCTTGTGTTGTAATAATAAAGATGTAGTTGTTTCTGTACCGTGTATTTTGGCGACTCAGAATGGGTGTTGTATACCTATTTTGGGGGCGTCACAGTTGGTATCAGAGCTTAGGGATATGATCTCTGGTGGAGATCGGAGAATAGAACTAGGAGGGGAGAGACGAATAAATCCTTCGCTAGTGTGTCCTACCTAAGCTTATTTATTGGTCAGTCATAATATAGGGGTATTATGTGATTTGTTAATTTATTTAATTAACCCTTGTTTTATGGCAGTATTTGAGAATGTCGACTGAGAATGTTAAAAGTGGAGTAAATGAGACCGTGGAGACACCGGTGCTTACCAACGAGGAGAACGTGCAACAGGCTGGCAATGTTCCTCCTGTGAACAACACCAATGAGCAGATGATGAATGATGGAATGTTTAGAAGTTTTTTGCAATTCATGCAAAACCAGACGAGGGAGACTTGTGTTCAAAATACAGGAGGAAATGATAGCAATTAACGGTTTGTCACAGCCAAACAGTTCAAAGAATTGGGACCACCAGAATTTAAGGGAAAGCCGGATCCGATCATGGCGGAAACGTGGGTCAAGCAAATTACCAAGATATTCGATGTCTTGGGATGCACGGAGGAACAGAAGGTTCCATTCGCCACCTTTATGTTCCGTGGCGAGGCAGATTACTGGTGGGAGTCTGTGAAGCGTACCCATCCAACCTCACTCAGCATGTCTTGGGAGACATTTCAGAAACAGTTCAATGACAAGTACTTTCCTGAAAGTATTCGTCATATGAAGGAGGTAGAGTTTATTAGACTGGAGCAGAATAACATGACGGTGTCTCAGTACGAGGCGAAGTTTGCAGAGTTGTCCAGGTTTGCACCTCATTTGGGGAGAATGAGGAACGTATGACAAGGATGTTTTGAGAGGTTTGAAACCTGGCATACGTCAATATCTCATTTCTCATAAATTTTCTCTCTATTCAGATGTTGTCAACAGGGCTCAATTATTAGAGCGAGATAATGAGTACGGTCAACTGAGGGACCAACCAGGATCATATCGGTGACAGCAGTCATCAGAACAATGATAACCAGCGGAGAAAGAAAAATACAGACAAGAACGGCAACCACTCTGGTGGTAATCGTGGCTATGAAAATAGAAGAAGCGAGTCGGGAGGAGATTTTAAAAAGAGGAGATTCAACAATGACAATACGAAGACGTCAGCACCAGCAGCAACTGGTTCCAAGGGAGGAGAACGACCACCGATTATATGCTATAAGTGCGAAAAGAAGGACATATCAGCCCAAACTGCCCACAACAGTTTAAGGTATGTTATAATTGTGGAAAGGAAGGACATATCGCTCGAGATTGCACTATAGCAAACCAAGTCCAGCGGGATGGTGACTCAAAAGCTTCCCAGAAAAGATAAAGTCAACGGTTCCTGGAAGAGCGTTTGTCGTGACTGGTCAACATGCGAGGAACCCAAACGAGGTGATCACGGGTAAGCTAATCATAAATTCATGCGAAGTTTATACCTTATTAGATACCGGTTCTACCCATTCTTTTATCTCTCCTGCTTGTGCTCAACGTTTAAACTTGACTCCGGAGAAGTTAGACTTTGATTTATCTGTGGAGACTCCGTTAGGAGAAACTTTCATCACATCCACTGTTTATAAATCTTGTGTGATCCAAGTTGGCACCATCACCTTACCTGTTGACCTTATCTCTTTAAAGATACTTATTTTGATGTGATTTAGGGATTGATTGGCTAACTACTCATCATGCCAAAATTGATTATTTTCGTAAGGTTGTTAGTTTTCATATTCCTAACCAACCTGTTGTACGAATTCAAACAACTAAGCCATTAAAATCAATCACTGTTATATCAAGCCATAAAGCCATTCGTTTATTAAAAAACGGATGTCAAGCTTTCTTAGCCCATGTTATGGATTTGAATAAAGACACGTCAAATTTGAATAATATTCCTGTTGTTATTGACTTTCCTGACGTATTTCCTGAAGAACTTCCCGGTCTACCCCCGGAACGAGAAATTGAATTCTTTATTGATCTTAAACTGGTACAAAGCCCATTTCTAAAACCCCATATCGAATGGCTCCTATTGAACTTCAGGAGTTAAAGGTCCAACTACAAGAGTTGTTGGACATCGGTTTCATTCGTCCTAGTACATCTCCTTGGGGTGCTCCTGTTTTATTTGTAAAGAAGAAAGACGGGAGTATGCGACTTTGTATTGATTACCGGGAATTAAACCATGTCACTATTAAGAATAGGCATCCGCTACCTCGTATTGATGACCTGTTTGACCAGTTACAAGGAGCACAATTCTTTTCAAAGATCGATCTTCGTTCTGGATATCATCAGCTGAAGGTTAAAACTGAGGATATTCCAAAGATTGCCTTCAGAACTCGGTACGGGCATTATGAGTTCCTAGTCATGTCTTTTGGATTGACTAATGCTCCTGCGGCTTTCATGGATATGATGAACCGAGTATTCAAGGATTATTTGGATCAGTTCGTTGTTGTCTTTATTGATGACATCCTCATATATTCCAAAAGCCGTGAAGATCATGAGCATCATTTGAAGCTGGTACTCCAAAGGCTGCGTGAAAATAAGTTATATGCTAAGTTGAAGAAATATGAGTTCTGGCTTGAGGAAGTAGCTTTCCTAGGGCACGTGATGTCAAAACATGGAGTATCTGTTGACCCGGCGAAGATTGAAGCAATACAAAGTTGGGAGCAACCAAAGACGGTGACCGAAGTACGTAGCTTTTTGGGCTTAGCTGGTTATTATCGGAGATTCGTGGAAGGGTTTTCTCGAATCGCTACCCCGTTAACTCAACTGACTCGGAAAGATATCAAATTCGTATGGAGCGAGGAATGCGAGAAGAGTTTTCAAGAGCTTAAGAGGAGACTCATTTCGGCACCTGTTCTGACAATACCATCTGGTTCGGATGGATTTGTTATCTACAGTGATGCTTCAGGCAAAGGGTTAGGATGTGTTCTCATGCAACATGGGAAAGTCATAGCCTATGCCTCGCGACAACTCAAAGAATATGAGAGGAATTATCCTACTCATGATTTGGAGTTGGCAGCAGTAGTTTTCGCGTTGAAGATCTGGAGACACTACCTGTATGGGGAGAAAGTGGAGATCTATACAGATCATAAAAGCCTCAAATATTTCTTCACCCAAAAGGAACTCAACATGCGGCAGCGACGTTGGCTCCAGCTGTTGAAAGATTACGATCATACCATCCAATATCATCCTGGAAAAGCAAACGTAGTAGCTGACGCATTGAGTAGAAGATCATATGCGGGTACGAGTGCAATGTTGTTAACACAAAGGCCCATTTTGTATGACTTGCAAAGGATGGGGATAGAGATGAAGGCTCCAAGTACCCACATGATGATATCAAATATACGAGTAGAACCGACTTTAATCGATAAAGTTAAAGCTGCTCAAGCTACGGACATAGAGCTGATGCGTATGAAGAAGAAAGTGCAAGAAGGTTCTATTCAGAAGCAAGAATCGATGAAGAAGGAATACTTCGAGTCCACTCCAGACTTTGTGTTCCTAACAATTCTGATTTGAAGTACAAGATCATGATGGAAGCACACAATACACCATTTGCAATCCATCCTGGAAGTACCAAAATGTATCGTGATCTTCGACATACATTTTGGTGGAATAATATGAAGAGAGAGATTGCAAAGTTTATCTCGAGGTGTTTAACTTGTCAACGTGTAAAGGCGGAACATCAAGTGCCAAAGGGTCCATTGCAACCACTTGAGATTCCGAAATGGAAGTGGGAACACATTACCATGGATTTCGTTACGGGTCTTCCCACGGTTTCTCAAGGCATAAATGCTATTTGGGTTATTGTTGATAGATTAACCAAGTCTGCTCATTTTTTGCCGATACGGGAGACTTATTCCCTTGAACGTCTTGCTCGTATATACGTAGATGAGATTGTGAGACTGCATGGCATGCCAGTATCCATAGTTTCGGATCGTGACCCAAGATTCACTTCAAGATTTTGGGTTAGCTTGCAAAAAGCTATGGCACAGATTTACGATTTAGTTCGGCATACCATCCTCAAACGGACGGACAATCAGAGAGGACTATTCAAACTCTTGAAGATCTATTAAGACTTTGTGTCCTAGATTTCAAAGGGAGTTGGGATAAGTACCTACCATTGGTGGAATTCTCTTACAATAACAGTTATCAGGCAAGTATAGGTGTGGCCCCATTTGAAGCATTATATGGACGAAAGTGTCGCTCTCCAGTATGCTGGGACGAGGTGGGTGAAGCAACATTGTTGGGACCAGAGTTGGTACGCATGACTACAGAGAAGATCCAAACGATTCGACAACGTATACAAACGGCACAGGATCGACAAAAGAGTTATGCGGATCTTCATCGAAAGGACGTGGAATTTGACATTGGGGATCATGTATTGTTGCGTGTGGCTCCATGGAAAGGAGTTACAAGATTTGGAAGAGAGGAAAGCTCAATCCACGATTTATTGGTCCATTTCAGATTCTTGACCGAGTAGGAAATGTGGCCTATAGACTCGCGTTACCTCCAAGTATGTCTCGTGTTCATAATGTTTTTTATATATCTGTGTTACGTAAATATGTGAAAGACCCAGACCACGTTATTGAGTTAGAACCGGACGAGATAGCTGAAGACTTAACGTACGAAGAGGTACCTGTCAAGATCTTGGATAGAAAGGAGCATGTCCTACGCACGAAGGTCATACCACAAGTTAAAGTTTTGTGGAGAAACCATGCTATTGAGGAAATGACCTGGGAGTTAGAAACAGAAATGAAAGCGAGGTATCCTCATCTTTTCGAAACACCAGGTACGTACGTCAATTTCGAGGACGAAATTTCATAAGGAGGGGAGGTTGTAAGACCCCAAATTATTAATAAATAAAATTTAAATTCCCTCTATTTATTATTTTGAAATAGTAAGTGTTAAATTGATTAATGAGGTTAGTTATGGGTAAAATGCGCAAATATTTCAAATAAGCAGGTGGTTATAAAATATTCATTGTTGTCGGGGAATATTCGTTTGGTCGTGGAATATTCTTCCTGTCGGGAATATTCGTACGACGGCGCAGTCTTTTGTGGGCCCCATAACGAAAGCGATTGGATGAAGAAAACGACAAGTATATGTTTTTTATTAATAACGGCGTAGTTGTTACCGTTAATACTGTTGGAATACCCGGTGGTTAAAACACAGTAATACGCGTTGTTACACAGTAGCACACTGTATTGCACCAATTATTGATTCTTACGTAAGAAGGCACTACTCAATAATGGTTACAGTAATTACTGTTCAGTATTTTATTTTATTGATTCAATAATTGCTGCGTTGATATTTTATATTACTGTTGTTTCAATAATTGTCACTACACAGTATTTCCCATTATCAGATCAATAATTCATATTATTTGAATAATATTATTAGATAACATTATTGGCAATGTCTAGAAAGTTCTGTCTAAGGAGAGGTTTGGTCATCTAATTGCGCGCCAGTAAGGAGAAATCCTTATTGGAAAGCCCCCTCTTTCCTGGGAACGGCCTGGTTGTCATAAATGTGATTCTGTAATATTATTTGTGAATAATTAATTATTGATTCATATGATAAGGAAATATTTATTTTATGTGGATATAAATGAGGGATATATTTTTGTGGTTAAAAATGAAGGAGTTAATGTTGAGGTTTTATCAGTATTTTTGTCGGAATGGAGGTATTAAAAATCAGGGTTTTTGAGATATTTTGCGGGGTTATAATTTTTAATCTGACCGTTGGATCGTGGTAATTTTTGGATATGTTATACATATATAAGTTGAGTATATGTCCACAAATTTTGAACCGTTAAAAATGAACGTATGATTTATTATGAATTTTACGAGATGACTGGTTCAGAAATTGTTGAATTTTCGGAGTTAATCATTTTGGTAGAAAATTCTAGAATTGGTGGGCCCCACTCTTGGTTGGTGAAGAAATGTGCTGAGATTTTTATTCAAATGTGGTGGGTGAGAATAGTAGCAGGTAAAGCCATCAGGTTGCAGGTTAAGTTTGCTTCGGCGTGCTAACATTTTCCTATAAATAGAGGGCTAAGTTAGAATTGAAAATCACACCAGAAACAAGTTTTCTCTTCTCTTCTCTCTCTAGATTATTGAGTGTATTTTGTGAGTATTTAGATACTTTGAGAGTTTCTATTCATCAGAGCAAGTGTCTTTCAGCCTTATACCGGTATTCCGACCAGAAGTACTGTCTTTACGAGGTAAGGGATGTTATTTTATTCAAAAATGATATTATTTCTTCAATATCATTATGCCGAAATATTGGTTGGAATTTTTATCAAATTTAGGAACTTTTCACGTCGGTTACTATTCATGAGTTACTATTCACGAGTTACTATTCACGAAAAATAAAATTTTCTTATTTTTCGTCCAAATATCTATTCTGGGTACTAGCTTTGATTGTATCCATGTTTTGATCATTCTTGAATTCTACTTCACTATGAATAATTATAAGGTATTTTTGGACATGAATAAATCGAAATACGAATCCTTAATATTTGTTATTTTGTTTCACTGGATTCGTTTTCTTTAGATATTTTTCATCATCCTCAGTCCTAAATGATGATATTACTGAATATCTTTGGCCGTAGTGCAAAGATGAATGATTAACTGATGAATATCTTTGGCCCGTAGTGCAAAGATGAACAGGTGTTGAGATGAACATGACCGACTGGTGATACAATGAATATCTTTGGCCTGTAGTGCAAAGATGAATATTTGATTAAAGATGGTTATTGATTGTTGTTACAGGGATAAAATATTGATGATGACTTTTAAATCTTAGAAGATAGTAGAACTCATTCTCTACTTAACTCTTCTAATGGTTTGCTGTTTCCGCTGCAGTTATTGATTTAAAACTTGTTGTCTATTGTATTCTATTAGATTTTTCCCTGTTGAAGACTAACGATAATTTGTTCTGTATTATCTTAGTCATAATGTTCTTTACTGGGCTAGTTGAGCTCACCCTTTTCCTTTTTGTTCCATTTTTCTCAGGAGGCGAGAATGTAGCGAGTACTAGTCGGGGTATGGAATGATGGTTCTAGAAGTTACTTTAGTAGTCCTCACTATTTTGTGAAATAATGTATCAATAATTGTAATGAGGACTTATTTGAGTGTGGATATTGTCTAAATGACAATATTTGTATTTAAACTCACAGTTCTTATGTTGTAATAATAAAGATGTAGTTGTTTGTGTACTATGTATTTTGGCGACTCAGAATGGGTGTTGTATACCTATTTTGGGGCGTCACAGTTGGTATCAGGAGCTTCGGGATATGATCTCTGGCGGAGATCGGAGAATAGAACTAGGAGGGGAGAGACGAATAAATCCTTCGCTAGTGTGTCCTAACCTAAGCTTATTTATTGGTCAGTCATAATATAGGGGTATAACTGATTTAATATATTTATCTTAATTAACCCTTGTTTTATGGCAGTATTGAGATATCGACTGAGAATGTACAGTGGAGTAAATGAGACCGTGGAGACACCGGTGCTTACCAACGAGGAGAACGTGCAACAGGCTAGC